>JAVXUO010002385.1:0-68632 GCA_033065855.1 Escallonia rubra
TAAAGAGAGATGATGGGGAGTTCATGAATTAGAGGTTATTTTATATCCAATGAAAATTTAACACCTATTTAACTCGATTTTAAAATTGTAAGAATTCAAGAAAATAAGGTGTGGTTTGGAAGACATAGAAGATGCCAACCAAATCCAAATACATATAACTAGCTAAAATTCCGTGCTATACATGGGAAGGGTATTAGTTAAAATCCCTTGTTATGCACATAAAATATTATTGATTAATTATAAATGGAAGAATGGAGGTCATGTGGTTGGATGGTTAGAAGTTATTTTATGACCAATCAAAATTTAACACCTTCTAAGCTTTATTTTAACGTTGCAAGAACTCAAGAAAATAGAATTTGGGGTTTGGAAGACATAGAAGATTCCAACTAAATCCAAATATATATAGTATAGATAAGATGTATAATTAGGTATGATTTGCAATAACTTCCTTCCCTTGTTAAATAGGCCACTAAAGGCGCCACCCCCATGGAAATAATCTCGCCCATAATATGCCCTTCTTCATCCTTCTCCATTATCGTCAGAGCTTTGCCCCACAGTCACTGTTAGCATAACATCTCTACTACCGTTATAAGGACATTTGATACTGATGAAGAAGAATAACCACCTAATTGGGTAGCATTGCATAGCTGCCAGCTCGCAAAGGAGGTGATGCAGATGATCGGTTTAAGGTCGTAGGCCCACCATTACACGGCAATTGGAAGCTCAGGGCTGCCGCCGGTGGAAATGAACCGCTATACTGTCTGAGGTGGCATTTATGTTTGGGCACTTGTGCCGCTTGTAGAAGCGACATCAAAAGGGTTGATAGGTTTGCCGATGATAACGCCCCAAGTCTCCCCCTCATCAAGGTAGCTTGCTCTATTGCCTTGGTCATAAAAGCATTTTAATATTTCGGTAATAAAGTTTTAGGGGATCAATGTTTACCGTTTTTGTTTTATGTTTTCAAAATGATGACGATCAGATTCCTCCTCCTCTCTCTCTCTCTCTCTCTCTCTCTCTCTCTCCCCCTCCTAGCACCACCATGGCACTACCTCAAAAAACTAGACCTATCACTGAACCACCACAAAGAATCACACCGCAGCCACTATGCCCACCACTAAACACTCAAACCCCATCTGCTCCGGCCATTTCGTCGCCACACATCCACCATAAACCACCACAATGCCAGATCAGACCTTTATAACGAAATAGCGACATCCACACAGTCGTCACTCCACCACAAAACCACCATCGTAACACCGTCTTTCTCCAATCATAACCCATAATCCCAAATATCTAACCACCGTAATACCATTTCAAACAACAAAAAAGAGATCTGGTAAGTGAAGAGATAGATGTCGTTGTGTACTCTTTGTGGCCGTCGGGGATAGATATTGCATCGAGCACCTCAAATCTAACATTCTTTGCTTTGTTTATCGTCGTTTAGACCACCACCTGCCTTTATCTGGAAGCCATGGCAGTCGCCCATCTTGAGGCGACGGTAGGTGGGGAAGCTCGTTGGAAAGGGCAGAGAGTGAGGGGTGAGGGGGGGGGGGGAAGGGGGAAGTGTGGGTCATGTAAGGTAGCTTCATATTATAAATAACAAGGATACACGTGCAAATTGAAAATGAAAATGATATAAGTATACAAACCTAGTAGAAAAAGTAGTTAAAGTTCTTTGATGAAAATGATAAATGTACATGAGCGTGTTTTTTAACTGGATACGAAAATCATGAAAACGAGAACATCAAATAAAAACACAAAACGAAAATACTAAACATACAATTTTTTAAAGAACGATAACTATGGCCTGTTACTCGTTAATCTTCAGACATGAAAATGTAGCTTCCTAAGAGTTAACCCATATTGACAACAAATGAATTTACCTTTTACAATCATAAGTAATAGTTAACAAACTCATGCCACAATCACTCAAACATGATCGCCTGAATTAATACATGCCCCGTCATGTTTTAAAACGCACCAGCATTACAAGTCTTACAACATTAGCAACTGTAACATACCATTTCAGATCTTCCCATTCTTAGCCACATAAACTAGTTAAAAAGAACACAGTTACTTATCCGTGAAACATGCAGCCCACCCACTTTTCCTTTGATGATTTAGAGAGTGTTTGGGGTTGATTTTGGGATGGTCAAATCTGATTTAATCTATATTAAATCAGGTGTGTGAGTGTTGACAAAAGAGATTATGAGATTTAATCTGACTAAAAAAGCTAAAAACTGACATAATCCTGGAAAGTGAGGATTATGAAATAATCACTTTTTCCATAATCAGGTTTGACCTTTTAATTTACCATAATATCCCCATATTTTTCACAAAACGACATTTCATACATTTTTAACTAATTATTTGGTGTGACTTTTAATTAGCTTCTGGAGTTATATTATCTTCTACTCTAACAGAAAGAGGGAACACAACAGTTCATCAACAGCCGCCTTCTTCCTCCCTACCATCTCTGTATGGTCTTCTACCTTTAATTCAGAATAAAAAGTGACAACTTATTCAGAATAAAAAGTGACAAAGTGGTTGAAAATAACTTCTTCAATAATTTTTTCATATATTGTAGTTATTTTCAAATGAAAGTTATGTTAACATTACTTCACTAAATGTATATTATAAATTTTATTTATGTAGTGTACTTTATGGTCCTTTTGCCATATCAAAAGTGATTTAATCACTTTCTATCCAAACACTTTGTAACTTTAAGCTAGTTCGCAACTAATTTTACTAAACAACAAACTGATTCTGCTTAAAGTAGATTAAATCTGATTTTAAAAATTGATTCAGATTTAAGCTGAAATCTGCATTTCAGAATTCCAAATAGCCTCTTAGTCTTTGTATCGGCACTTTGTTTGATTCATTAACGTTGTATTATCAGCCATGAATTCGTATCTACGCCGTACAAAACCAAGCTTTCTAGAACTTACATCGCCAACTTATATAATCCGATTATGCAAGTGTCTCAAGAAGGATCACCAACATTTTTTTTTGTTCTAGCGTTCTCCATTTTGCGAAATATTTTAAGATTATGGGAAAAATATCGCAAATAGGAATGAAGAAAGCTTGAGCCGAATGCTATGCACTCTTTTCTTAAAAAAAATATTTGGCTCATATACTACAACCAGTTATCGCAAATTCGGCTCCCAAGATAAAACAGGCAGCGAAAATTACCTTATATGAGAGAGTACAAAAATTTTCTTAAGACACCAAAATGTGTCTTTCGAGAGGTTTAATAAATTATAACTACCATTAAACCAAAAGTTACCATTAAGGTTGCAACTTTTTACTTTTTTGAGGGAAGCGTAAAAATATATACCAAGATAATTGAGAGGGTTACAAAACATGCCTAAATAGGCAAATAAAGAGTTACGGATGCAAGCCCCATCCGATAGGAATAACAACAAGGCGACAAAATAAAACAAACTAACTTGCAAATAGATTACAAGAAATCTGCCATTTTTTTAGGATAATCACTAACTACCAAAAAAAAAAAAAATTTAATAAACAAAAAAAATTACACGACTACAATAACTAGCTAACTCCCAGCTAACTAGGATCAAATAACTAAAACAAGAAAATTCAAATAAGATAATACTAACTAAACACAACCAATGAAAAACAAACAACAACACACCACTCTGCCAGCCACCACCCCGATAAACAGACACATGTTCTACCTCTGTTTCAGTGCCTCGAGCTTCGTGCACCCTCGTTGGCACCGAAATCTCCACCTTCTTTGACCATCTCGCCACTACTGAGCCCCGTTGTACCCAAATACCATCCAAAGAACCAGTCGAAAGCCTAGAGCTAGCCCTACCTCAGACCCATCTTCACGGTAGCCTACCTGAGGAAGCCTGAAAATTGTCTGATCACCTTTGACCGCTGCCAAAACTATTGCCGTCGCAACTTCGGCTAAAAACAGCCTAAATCAACTAAACTACCAAAGGCACAGACTCAGCTCCACTGCCAATCACACAAACTGACCTTTATAGGGCTAGCGGGGGAAGGGGGATAAAAAAGCCCTAGAAGAGAAAACCCTAGCCTAGACTCACCAACCCTCTCAAACTAAGGAAGCTCTGCACCAAACCCCTACCGAGGAAAAGAAACCCACAACAGTAGATCTAAACCACATCTGGACAGCGCCAATGACAAATGACCCATAACCTACGGCTACCACAACCCAACCAAGGAGCACCCAAGAACTCCAGCAGTTAAACCCATACTCAACCTCCAAGCAAACTGGCACTGAAAAACAGGTATGATGATAACAACAGAGTGCAATTAATCGCAAACCCGACAACTATCAACTCGCAGTAGCAACCGAGAACTCTAAGAAACCCTTACAGAACAAAGATCTAATCTACCGCATCACCACCCACTGAAAAAACCGGTGGTAGTGATGTAGACAGAAAATATAGAGAAAGAAAAAAGCTTTTTAGAAGGTGAAGAGTCACAACCTCTAAGATTGGACCCTAGTGTCAATTAGTGGAAAATTTCCAACAGTTTGAGCTACTATAGGCAGTTTTCTAGGTTGCCTTTGAGGTAAATCGTATAGTCATCATAAAAAAAATTCTCAGAATTTAGGCTAATTAGTTTGTGCAATACCATTTAGAGACAATCTTGAAAGTTTTGAAGTCTCAGAATTTAGGCCCATTAGCTTGTGTAATACCATTTAGAGGCAATCTCGAAAGTTTTGAAACCTCTGCTTAATACTCTGGGTTAATTTTACGCTATGGGGTCAGTTGCACCCAGCACCACGTAGTTCTAATTTTGGCACCCAACACCAAAATCTTTAAAATCTTGGTATTCAGCACCAAATGACGGTCAAACTGGCCTTTGACCATACGTCTGTTACTTTTTAAGGGGCAAAATGATCTTTTTACCTGTTATATCCACCTTTCGTCCACGTCAGCTCTAAATGGCCCCAATAATTAACATCAGACCCTCCACGTCATTTCCTCACCCTTTTTCTCTCCCAAACTATTCATCTTCCCAACCAATATCGAAACGTGCGGCCACCTCCTCCGACCGAAACCACTGCCTGACGAGCCATCGCCTCTGACCGAAGCCATTGCCCGGTGTGCCACCATCCCTGCCACCACTCTCCCCATCATCACGACCTACCACAGTCGGCCACCCACGACCAGCCATAACTACCCACAACCACCAATCCCGAAATCCACGGCACCCCCTCCGATTGAATCGCGGCCACCAACGCCTATCGTTGATGACCGTCGCCTCTGCCACAAATCCTTCACCCACGACCACCCACAACCACCAATCCCTCCCTCACCCACGGTCACCACCTCAAACCGAATGACGACCACCAATAACCGGCGTTCGACCAACAGTGACCATTCAATGAGCCATTATCGCCTCCAATCGAACGACCATCAGACACTCCCCCTGCCTACCGCCGTAATCACAACATACCCAATCACCCCATCACCCGATCTCCCCATCGATCTCCGGCGAGCCCAATCAGCCACTGCACAACATCACCACCACATAATCAGTGGTCCAAATCGAGGGTGAGAGTGACAGGTCAGGCTAGGTGAAGAGGGCGTGGGGCAACGCTGGACGCCAAAGACCGCGGCGACGCTAGAGGCGGGTTCTTGGTGCACGGTGGTTGGGGGCACTGAGAGAAATAGAGAAGAGAGAGAAAGAGAAAGAAGATAGAGAGAGATAGAGGAAAGAGAGAGAAAATGGGGAAGAGAGAAATGACGTTGGGCTTAGGGGGTTGGAGCTGACTAGGATTTCATGGATGAAAAGACCATTTTGCCCTTAAAAAATTAACAGACGTCTGGTCAAAGGCCATTTTGACCGTCAATTGGTGCTAGATACCAAGTTTTTAAAATTTTTGGTGCTGGGTGCCAATTTTAGAATTACGATGTGCTGGGTGCAACTAACCTTTAAGTATAAGGTGTAGCGTAAAATTAACCCTAATACTCTTGTGCCCCATTTCCAAAATCCTTTATTACAAATAGTATCCTTGTCAAGAATAGGTATTCGACAAGATCAAAAGATTTTAGCCTTCACCTTGTTACCTTTTTCTTAAGGTCGACTTTAGTAAAGCTTATGACAAAATCAGGCGGGAGTTTTTGGAAATTATCCGTCATAAATTCAATTCCCTCCGCATTTTATCAACTTAATCATGATATGTGTAACATCAATTTCTAACTCTGTCCTCCTTGATGGCTCCCTCCCCCAAACCCCTATTTCAACCTAATTATGGTCTTCGACATGGAATCCTTTATCCCTTTACCCCTTTTCTTCTCGATCTGTTCTAAATTGCTTACCCAAACTTAGTCTTCCAGAGACAAGTTAGAGACTGAAGGACTTAAGATAGCTAGTGTGTTCCCACAATTAGCCACCTCTTTTTGTAGGGAAAATTAGGAAATGAGGGGTATTGGGAATAAAATTTGTGGAAGGTGGGTTATGTTTGAAAAGTTAAGAAAAAGTGGGGTGAGTTTTATAAATTTCTTAATAAGGGGTTGACTTAAAAAAAAAAGGGACTTTTTGAAATCATTTAATTTGGTCTTCCCAAATTACCCCTCCCCCCAATTCGTGTTGTGCAAGAATTGATACAAGTCGTGTTATGCAAGAAAGTAGGTGCGGTTATGCGAAAGTGCTTGTTAATTTGTGCAAATATTTAGTTGTTAATCTGAATAAATCAATTGACCCCATTTCTGTCCCCCCCCCCCCCCCCGGCGCGGGATGGAGGGATAACAGTGCCTATGCAAACTCCTAATCATGAGCTATACAGGGCAAAAAAAATGGTAATACTTTGTACAAACCATAACAATTATTACTCCCAAGCACAAACTCATAACTACTCCACCCTCTTCCTAAACTTGGACCCTTATTGCGAAACAAATACTACCGACAAGGTATATTCTTGTAACAGAGCCATCGATGAACTAAGCAAATCCGGATCTTTGAACTCTACCCACAAATTATTCGACGAAATGCCCGAACAAGACACAGTCACATGGAACATACTAATTTCTGGGTATAACCGAAATGGGTTTCCAAACCAAGCTCTTTACCTTTACAGTCAAATGGTAACCAATAAGTTAGGGGAACTTCACTTATTGAATCGGTGGCAAGTTTTTGCAGAATAGTTAAATATTGATATAAACAGACAAAAATAGTTGCATCTAATTACTTATTTTTTCGCAGAGTAAGACTTGTATCACGACCACACCCTCCTAACCTTAAACCCTCACACGACTCACCCATCAGATCTTCTCAGCGGCATTTCATCAAATAGTTGGCAGGTGACTCTCACCCCTCCCTTAATCTCCATCGCCCTCTTTAACCTCTGCAAATCCCCTCACCTAATCCTCAATCTCATCCAACAAATCAATCCTCAATGTCCACATATATGTCTTGGGGGGGAAGGGATGGAGGAAATCTGATTTGTGCCTCTGTGTATGTGATTTGGAGGGAAAGATGAGGGAAGGGTAGTTTGGGTAGACAAAAATGAAGTTTTAAAAGAAACCCATTTTTTAAGCCCCCTATTGTTCAGAAATTTTCAAAACATAACCCATTTTTTCTTAAGTTTACAAACAAAAAAAAATTAAAATAAATAAACACCTTCCACTAACTTATAACACCAAAACCCTCTTTATTCTAATTTTTCCTTTAACTTATTACACGAGTGTGGGATACTAAGCCAAGAGAGTACGACGCCATCAGCTTAAGGGAACACAACACCATCAATGAACACACATTTTCTCTCTACTGGTGTTAACCCCACATAACCAGAGGCAGATTTCCAATCAGTTAGAGTGGGTGGACTCAATCTCAAGGCTCAATGATGTTACGAGAAAGGGCGACTTGCTGTTACACTTGATTATCTGTAGAAAGCTACAACGCAAGCCAGGGAAAAGTAACAAGCACACATGATCTCTCTAACAAAAGCTAGTGGTCTTAGACTAAGAATTTAACTAAAGTTGCAATTTTGTAAAGTTTGTGAAGACAATAGTATTTTGTGTATGGTTCCAGCAATTTAATGGATGGTAGTATTTAGTGGATAGTTACAGCAACTTAATGGATGGTTAACCTTTTTATAAGTCGGGCATTGGTGGATAGTTGGCTTTTTAAGATGATGTGACTTGTTGGATGGCTTGGTTCCTGTAAATGTCATGATAGGTATCATGTTGATCCTGTGAACATCTTTACATATATAATGGTACATGATTTATTCAAGGTTTGTTGAATTTGTAACTCTATTTTCTTATGGATTTCCGAATTTGTTAATTATCTTTTCGTTCTTATTGTCATGATATGCCTGCTGAGTTAGGTCTTAACACATTAGGTCTTGATAAAAAATACTCATTGTCACTGCATAGTTACACCCAAAACAGAGCAACATTACATTGGCATATGTTGCTGATTTGGGCTAAGAACAATATTTTCCTCCACTTACATTCTCATTCAAAGGAAAAACACTATTAGGAACATAGCCAAATACTTTTGCTTCCAGATCACTTGAAATTTCATTATCTGCTATGCAGCCAGCCTCTTGTCCTTCAATTCATCATTTGGATTTTTATATTCTCTTTTGCACGTAATTTATCAACTTTCGTCAACACCATTCTACCAAACACCTTTGCTTGTTCACGTACCTCCGAATCCACACGTTCGGAAATAGGCCCATGAGTGTTCCTGCACGAACGTCTTCCAGTTAGGGTTTTAGAAGAGTTTTAAACCAATTACAAAAAACTTTGAAGGACTTCAAGTTCAGATTTTTCAAAACTTTAACCTTATAGTTCTCACAACCAACAAATCTTTTGCCCGACAATTTTTGCTTCTTTTGGCTCCCGATGCTCTACAATGGCAGTTAAGCTTAGCATGATTGGAATTGCTACTTAAACCCATGTCAATTGAATTTCACCTGAACCCTGGTTTACAAATTGAAGAACAATTCTACCTTCTACACTTGCAGAAAACTAAAATCTGATGAATATAACCTAATCCGGCTATTTGGCACAAATCTCCCTAACCTCATTGTTCTTCATCTTTTGAGTATATAGCAGTGTATTGGTGCACGCGCATTTTAAAATCAGACCAAGTAACAACTTAATCATATGTTTTAGTTTCCCATTCATAAAGTTATTTTAGACATAGCAAATAACTAAATTCAAGAAGAATAAAAAAACTGTCTCATTTTAAAAATAACAATAGAAGTATTTCAAACGATAAATATCGACTCACAATAAACTATTATCTAACAACAAAACATTCTCATACTAAGCTTTAACATGACAACCATGCTTCGCATAACTTGCCTGGATTATAAGACATGGATACCAATAAGCCAGTGAGGTCACAAATTTACCTCACTTGAGTGGAGCTGGATGTAACAAATCGAGAAGGATCTTCAAGGGCATGAGTGGAGCTGAATGGGGAGGCAAGAAGCTAGAAACAAGGATGGTAACAGTAGATTAAGGTTTGGGGGCCTTATATACCCCCCTTTGTCTGCTCCATAATGGGTGGATGAGCACTGCAGCGGCTATGGTAAGCCCCTCGATAGCGGGGTCAAGGGTATTTTACTCAAATAGATCGTTCAGCCCATTACGGGGCCGTTGGTGATAAGTTTTTTTAGGTTATCTAGTCCGTCCATCCGTAATTGATGGACCACCAGATCCCGCTGCCAACTGGGTTGCCAGTGACGGTAAGAGGTCAGCTCCCTATGTATATGTAGATACACACACAGGTGCGCGAGCACGCGCGCACACGCATACAGAGACACGTATATATGCACATCGTTTCCTTTCAAACCAACATGTTGTGTACGTGTTTGTACACTGACCGCTGGTTTCGAGGGTAAAGAGTAAGAAAATTGATTTAGAGGGAAACGACGTGGCCAAATAGATCTTGGAAATGTATATAAACACACGGTTGGTTTGGATGGAAAAGAGCTAGGGAGATGGTTTAAAGGGAAACAACGTGGCTAAATTGATGTTCATGGAAAATCATCAATTACAATTTACAAGCTGTAACCTATAAATAGCCTCCAGTAATTAATTACAAACTGTTCATGACCATCACCATTTGGGATACATTGGGATGGCCACTTGGGACAGAAGTCGGTATTCCAACTGACACAACAAAAGCAGCAAGTCGTAGTTAATATCTTCTACTCGGTCAAAATCACCCGAGGCTGAAATTAAGTTTTTTTCTCTGTTGTAGATTGATGCAAAGGGAACTCACTCCTTCCAAAATGAGAAGTATCACCCAGCAGCTGTTGCTCATCATCCTCCACTGACCAGTATGTTTTGAGAATCTTCATGGCCTTGTCGTATATCTCATTGTTGTAGTACGTCTGAAGGAGTTTAATCTTCTCCCTCCCTTCAACTTCTCCTACCAACTGAACATATTCATTATCATGACTCATGCTATTCTTAGAGGCTTCCCCAGGCCATACTTCCAAAATGCAGGTGCTTATTAGGCACTTAACAGGCACTTATTGGACTCTTATTTGGCGATGATTGGGCAGGGTGTCTGGAAGGTTCTACATTTTTCTACACTATGGTTCTTGTACATAGTTAAATATTCTAGTGAATAACTCTAGAGAGATAGAAGAGAGTTCTAGGAATAGTCTAGAATGGTAGAGAATGGTAGTGAGACTTGTAAATACCTAGATACTATTAAAGATATTTCTAGAGACATAATGTAGACTATATGATCAAATGTATCCCCACCGTTCGTTGAGGAGGTGGAGTAGTATATATAGCCAAGGCTTCACTTGGCCAAGGCATAAAGGAAGGATCGAATACATCCTTATATCCAATACATCATATAAGGGGAGTGATCCTAGAGTGCTAGGCATCATTGAATGATCATCTAGAGGGTTAGAGATCATATAGAGAGTTCCTTAGAGATCATATAGAGAGTTCCTTGTATCCAAGCACTGTAGCATACAAGCATTCTCCAAGCAAACTCTTGAGTCTTCCTTGTTCATTTACTGTTAACATTGCCCAGCCTGATGGATAGGCTGACTTAGCGTGCAAGCGGGGGCTTGAATTAGATAAGTGTCGCACGGTTAACTTAGTGAAATCTTTAGTCCGTCAATCTTCTCCGTCCCTTCAACTTCTTCAACCAACTGGACATATTCATTATCATGGCCCATGCTATTCTTAGAGGCTTCCCCATACATTAGAATCTTTTCAAGCCCTTCCAGGTAGGAAATGACAATTTCAGGGTTAGAACAGATTGCAAGATCACAGAATGGCTTAATACAACCCTTGATCTCCAAAGACCTACCAACCAACACGAGGAAAACATTTTCTAACTTGTGATGTAAACTAATAGTTACATGAAAGATAAAATAGTCAAGGTAGCTATACCCAAGTTGTTCGTAGGTTCCACCAGATATAGCGTTTGACATTGCACAAGCAGCCTCTCGCTTGATCTCAAACTCTGCATTTGTTAGTAGTTGAACAAGCACGATGACGATACGGGCATCAATTACAGCTTGGGTATCCCAAAATAACAAGCCATTAGCATGAAAAAATAAGGTGATAGAGGTCTCCAACAACATACGGGCCATACCGATTCCTTTTCCTTAAGAAGGTATTTGTGGGGGTTTTTGTTTTTTGGGGGCGTTGGTGGTAGAAGTAAATGTACTTGCATCTTAAAATATATTTGACTGTGCTGAGTAAGATTTCAAAAGTAACCATTGTAATAATTCAGAAGCGAGTCTAAAGTACAGATTTTTTGTGCCTCCGATTCGCTCACTTGAATTTGATCTTGATTCCCACCTGTAATGTTTGAGATTTCCCAGCAAGCTTCCTTCTTGATGTGCTTCTTGTCATGATTCAACAGAGCTAAAAGGGAAGAAAGAGCACCATGCTCTAGGACAACCTGAAGGAATATGAAAAAAGCTTCAACAGATGAAAGCAAGAAAATAAAAGCTACAAAGTAAGAAGAAAGGTAGAAGATTGATGGTTCTTTATAACCTGGGAGGATCTAGCAAGAAGTCCAGACATAGCATCGACATGTTCAGTAGTACGAACATTATATATCATTAAGTAACAACCAACAAGCAGCAGCTAGCATCAATCGTAAAGTATTGAATTCAAAGCCCAATCAAGCGTAATTGCATGTTTTTCCAGATCCCGCTGCCAACTGAGTTACCAGTGACAGTAAGGGGTCAGCTCTCTACGTCTATAATCTATATAGATACAAACAGGCGCGCGAGAGCACGCACACACACATGCAAAGACACGTATATATGCACATCGTTTCCTACCAAACCAACATGTCGTGTACGTGTTTGTACACTGACCGTTGGTTTCGAGGGTAAAGAGTAAGAAAATTGATTTAGAGGGAAACGACGTGGCCAAATAGATCTTGGAAATGTATACAAACATGCGGTTGGTTTGGATGGAAAAAAGCTAGGGAGATGGCTTAAAGGGAAACATCGTGGCTAAATTCATGTTCGGAAAGCTGATTTGACTGACAAGGTAGAGAAAGATTGTTCGAGGTTCCACAAATTCAAGTTTGACCCGTCAATTGGTGAATACAACATGAAATTGAAACATCAAGGTGAAGAGAGCTAAAACTGATGGAGTAAAATGATATGCTTACATGACCTCAAAGCTCAATGTTTTAAGTGCTAAAACTCCATCATTAACAAGAAACCCGTTAACTACTCCCTAGAAACTGTAACCTAAAAATAGCCTCCAATCATTAATTACAAACTGTTCACGGCCATCACCATATGGTATCACCCGGCAGCAGATGGTCATCATCCTCCACTGACCAGTATGTTTTGAGAATCTTCATGGCCTTCTCATATATCTCATTGTTGTAGTGCGTCTGAAGGAGTTCAATCTTCTCCCTCCCTTCAACTTCTTCAACCAACTGGACATATTCATTATCGTGGCCCATGCTATTCTTAGAGGCTTCCCCATGCATTAGAATCTTTTCAAGCCCTTCCAGGCAGGAAATGACAATTTCAGGGTCAGAACATATTGCAAGGTCACAGAATGGCTTAATACAATCCTTCATCTCCAAATACCTACCAACCAACACGAGGAAAACATTTTCTAACTTGTGATGTAAACTAATAGTTACATGAAAGATAAAATAGTCAAGGTAGCTATACCCGAGTTGTTCGTAGCTTCCACCAGATATAGCGTTTGACATTGCACAAGCAGCCTCTCGCTTGATCTCAAACTCTGCATTTGTTAGTAGTTGAACAAGCACGCTCACGATACGGGCATCAATTACAGCCTGGGTATCCCAAAATAACAAGCCATTAGCATGAAAAAATAAGGTGATAGAGGTCTCCAACAACATACGCGCCATACCAATTCCTTTTCCTTCAAGAGGAAGGGGAAGAAGGTTTTTGTGGGGGGGTGGGGGGGGGGGGGGGTTGGAAGTAAATGTACTTGCATCTTAAAATAAATTGGACTGTGCTGAGGAAGATTTCAAAAGCAACCATTGTAACAGTTCAGAAGCAAGTGAGTCTAAAGTAAAGATTTCTTGTGCCTACGATTCGCTCACCTGAATTTGATCTCGATTCCCAGCTGTAATGTTTGAGATTGCCCAGCAAACTTCCTTCTTGATGTGCTTCTTGTCATGATTCAAGAGAGCTAAAAGGGAAGAAAGGGCACCATGCTCTAGGACAGCCTGAAGGAATATGAAAAAAGCTTCAACAAATGAAAGCAAGAAAATAAAAGCAAGAAAGTAAGAAGACACGTAGAAGTACGAACATTACATATCATTAAGTAACAATCAACAAGCAGCAGCTAGCATTAATCGTAAAGTATTGAATCCAAAGCCCAATCAAGCGTAATTGCCTGTTTTTCTACAAGAAATAGAAGCAAAGCAAATCTATTGATACCATCAATAGACTTCAATTCCCAATGCTTGACATTTGACTAAGAATTGAAGACAGAAAATCAAATACCAACTTAAAGAAGGTACTGACAATCAGTACTTCTAAAAATAAGAATAAAAGTAACATTGCAAATTACACAGATAAGCTGAATGACTTTTACTGGAACTTTTGGGTATAGAACAATTTTCTAAGTAAAAAGAATTTCCCCTGATGGTCTGCAGAAGGATATTATAAACTTTTAACTGAGGGGTTCAAGAAGAGACAGGCTCGCAAGGTAAGAGCAAAACAAGGTTGATGGCCTGTTATAACCGATTAATGACTCTAGAAAGAACAGGATGCATCAATTGTAGAAGAACTTAAGCGCAAGCTATTAGCTTGTTTGGCTCTTAGTTGCCCAAAGCGGGGGCGGGACGGGGGCGGGAGCAGGAACGGGGGCAGGAGAGCGTAAGAACCTGGAAGAATTTAAGGTTGAGAGCAGCTTGAATAAATAAATGCGTTGAAGAGTATTACCATTTCTTGAATATAGTTTGAGAGAGGGGGGGGGGGGGGGAGGGAGGGCAACAACACACAAGGAGGCTTTAAGGACTTGAAGGAAGACAGAAACAAGGAATTGAGTCGGGCTTGATTTTTAGGTACTCTCTCACTTGTTCCATGCATTTCTGTCCAGCTGACGGGATTATGAGCTTGGGACGAGATCCCATGGAGCTCCTAACTTGGGATCGCAAAAGAGAGTTTCCGAGAGAGAAGCGTCACCATATGAGGAGTTTCCTGCAACTAAGGTCTGGCTAATCCGAAAGAGAAAAGGAACAAGTGTTGAGAGTTAATCTGGTAACAGACAAGAGGAATAAGAAAAGGAAAGGGAAGAGGAAAAGGAATTAAACAAAATGAGACAACGTTAGCTTTATTGTAGGCGCCAAAAATTGAAGAACCTCTTAAGCTAGCAAACTCATGACAAGATTAACCTAGTAGGTAACATCCACTTGTTTTCAAGAGTAATTAGGTGAAATTGATAAATGAAACCACTTGGAAATTTGAAACAAATTAAGTTAGCAAATACATTAACAATATCTCTTTCTTCATACTTCCTCTAAAAAATGAGACAGCTCTACAATAACAAGTAAATCACAACATTTGCCATATCTACTAGTAGTTGTATTATTGTGCAACGAAAAACAAAGTAGCAAATCGTAAGATATACACTATAGTTCCATACTTCATACAACGTCCAGCATATCGTCAAAAGCCCTTTGCATGTTCTATCAATAAGGTGAATGTTATGGTGGCAGATTCACTGCCAATGGCGAGCCAGCATTCCGCTCAAGTCTCCAGCATTGTTGAAAAAAGTGAAATCAAGATTTACTACTGTCACATTTCATCCTCGATGCTGCCATGGCTTAGCTTTTTAAGAATACTTCAAAATTCAAGTTTGACAAAACATGCAAATTCACTTCAAGATATCATGCTGCCTACAAATTACCATCTCTCCCGCGTGAAATTTTGCTTGCTTTTGAAGATGCTGTTCAAAGCCGCAAAAAAGAAAAAGCGAAAATTTCACATCATTCCTTTGTTGTGGAAAGCAAATGGTTTCAGAACTCCCAGATCAGGAAAAAACCTATGCATTGTC
This sequence comes from Escallonia rubra, assembly GCA_033065855.1. Lineage (NCBI taxonomy): Eukaryota > Viridiplantae > Streptophyta > Magnoliopsida > Escalloniales > Escalloniaceae > Escallonia > Escallonia rubra. The sequence goes on from JAVXUO010002385.1 coordinate 15,504, forward strand.
ATCGACCACGTACCCATATCCTCAACTAAATCACTAAGTATATAGGAGTAATGAACTCAATAAGATCTTTTACCTGGATTGTTGTAACAACAATATAGATTTGTAGGTTTATCACAATGGCATCAATTTGAATGGTTTTCACTAGGTGGCAACCAGGTTGTCAAAAGTGAAATTCACAAACAGAGGATGAATCTTGGGTCTATATAGTATGACCAAGTCGTCATTCCGTTCTCCCACCGAAGCTGCTTGCGAGGATCATCAGCAAGTATTGAGTTTCTATGTGGCATGGCTATTAGATATAACAGGTCTGAGGACATCCAAAAGTGAAAGCTTAAAGAGGAAAGAAACAGAAGAAAGATAAGTTGATTTTAGCCATATGTTGGAAGTGCAAGTCAGATTTGATTAACTCGAAAACTGAAGTTCCAAGAAAACGCAAATGTCTGCATCAACCTTTATAATATTCTACATTACAAACACAATATGCAATATTAACAGCTTTTGATAAAAGAAGTGAAATACGCAATAGAGGTGCAATTCCTGCATAGTCAAACATCTAAGCCTAGCTCGATACGGCGATACTTTAGGTAAGGTTCAACTTTTCAGTGCCTAGTAAATCAAACAACTGAAGCAGTTCCTTTTCAAGTAATTAATTAACGGTAAAAAATAGTGGCAAGACCAGAATATATCAATAGCAAGGAGAAGCGCGATTATAGATTGCCAAAAGGATGAACTACCCATGCAGTCACCCACCACCCTTGTATATGCCACTAACGAGATTACGACTCGTTACTTGCAATGCCACATTTCTTGAAAACAGATGTTCTTTGCAGCCAGCATCATGTTCCAAAAGCTAACTTGAAAAATGAGATTAATTGGTAGTACAAGACGATCATAATACACCAAAAAAAAAAAAAGACAACTATGAGAAACTCAAAAGAAGGAAGGGAAGGCAAGAAGGCTTAAACACCCGCAAGGATCGAAATAAGATGTCGTTGCAAGAAACTACACAAGGGCAGAAATGGTCATTAGTAGTCCAAAGAAGACTATATCATGAGAAGTTGTAATCGCGTATGGTATAATTGGCAACTAAGGCTTTCTTGAAGTATGTAGCCATGTTCACATGGAAATTCACTAAACGAACGTGAAGCAAATGTAAATAGCTAGATATCACTAGTGAAGAGTGAACTATAATTTGTTGGTTTCTACACGCAGTGGGGTGAGTGTGATAGATGTTGAAAGTAAAGGAACAATTGCAGAATCTACCCCTAACTGCAGCACATTCAAGTGCCTTCTAGATTTAGTTCATATTCATAAGCAATTTACAATTTGGTTTTTACGGGGCTATTAGCCAGCCTTCTAGATTTCCCAATCTTCAATTGGGCTATTTGGTTTTAGTCAATCTTAAGTGGATGAGCCTAAACTTTAGTTTCGTGTATAAAGAAATAAAGGGATGCAACCAGCTCTAATCTGCCATATGTAGAGTCTCCAATCCCTACTAGTAAGTGAGCTATTACCTCTGTCTACAATTGGGTCAGTAAAGAAGCTACATAGAAGCCACGTTGGCAACCATATTCTGCTTCTCCCTTTTCTCATTTGAGATAACTTTCTTCTCAAACGGGGTTGTAAGAAACAAGAATGAAACAAGTAAAGCCTAGTTATGGCTGCAATAGGAATGCATTACGGTCCTTTAAGACAGAGAGCACAACAAACTTAAAAAAGCCACACAATGAAATAAACTAATGGTAATGCACAGAACTAGACAGCATGTTGAGTACCTGAGTCTGAGAGACATTCCCTGTAGTAATATTTCCAATGGTCCGCAAGGCAGCCATAATCAACGATGTCGGTTGATAGCTAAAAAAATCAAACGTTGTCTTTCCACGTAAGGATTAGCATATGTCTTAACTATAGGCTAAAAAATATGCATGCAATAATTGAAAAAGAGAGCACATTTACCCTAAGAAAGTGATCAGCCGAGGACAGACGCCAGCATCAATAACATACTGGATCTCCTCACCAGTACCCTCAGAAAGGTATGAAAATGCCAAGCAGGCATCATCTAGAACTTCCTCGTCTTCGACTTCTATAACCGAAGCAAGAGTAGCGAGGATACGTTCCCTCTGCTCATTAACAAAAGCATTTAGAACAAACATTAGAAGAATGAATAATGATAAAAATAACTCAAAATGTATCGGTAGCAATCAAACTTAGCAACCACTTTCTAACCTGAAAGTTCTTAGGCAAGGGCTTCCAAACACAAAAGTTGGATAATGTCCAAGTAGCAGTTCGTAGCATTGAATGTTTTCTACGACGTTTGGCATTATCGCAAATTTTGACCACGTGATCACAAGCCCCAAATTGGAGAATGAGATCACGATGTTCTCGTGAATTGCCCGCAACATTTGCTAAAGCCCAAAGTGCCTAAAATTAAGGAAAAAAGGGCGAAGTTAACAAGTTTATCATATACGCTGCCCAAACACCCATAAGAGACTTTTTCCAAAACCCTCCTCACAATACAGGTATATTAACCTGCGAAACACCCATTGGTTATCGTTGTACTACCTGTTCCCGCACTTGGTCATTGAAAGATTGTAGTGACACAACAAAGGCTTGGAAAGCCCCGTGCTTGGATAGTTCCTCCGTATGTTGGGGTTCACCAGACGCTATATTTGCTAGAGTCGAGAATGCCTCAAACTGAAATTTTTTTCAACTCATAAGCAAAACAAATCAAACCTAACAAATAATTTTACCAATTACAGAACTAAACTTTAAACCTGCAGGCGTGGGTAGTCCTCCCTCCTTGCATATTTCACCAAGTAAGGAACAAGGCCAGAATCTACAACTCTATCTATGGGAGGATTTTCTTCTGCTTAAACAATACGAGACAAAGTACTAAAATAGTCAGATTTTAAAGGGGAAATAGAGCCGCAGAAACACACATACTGCTTTAAAGAAACCAAAAAGAAGAAGAACCTGCTAGCAAGTTATTGAAATAGGTAACGCCTTCAACTAACAAGCTTCGAATGTCTACACCTGGCCGCTCTAGTTTAACAAGTGCAACCATTCTATCATAAATTTCTACCTTCAAAAACCAAAACATGGTTTAATACGGCCTTAGATATAACTACAAAAGATAACATAGCATAATAACTAGAAAAGACACCATAGCATACTAACCATACTTGACAGCCAAAAATTGAGCAAGAGGCAGCCCTTCAGTTGAGTCCAGTGGCGGAACCAGGATTTCACTCCAAGGGGTGCTAAAAATATATCGAAGTTACTAAATTTTTTTATAAGCAAAATAATACACAAAAACAGAGTGCACTATTTGATAATACACAAAAAAAATACTAAAAAAGCATCCAAAAGGTCTTATTAAGATTCATGAGAGCCACTAAAAACTCTTTACAGCACAAAAAAAAAAAAAACGAATACAAAATAGATATTTCAGTATTTACAAACGAAAATATTAAATAACTACTCTGAGGCCCCGAAAATCGGTAGCGCTTGATAATAGCCTCATTCCCAATAATTTGAAGACATTTTTCTCAATGTAGTAAATAAAGCTATCATTCATCCATTTTTCTCGATGAGGCCCCTCGACACAGTCTCCCTTGCTTCGTTAACAAGGGGAGGCACAGGATTCCATATATTGCGCACATAGCATAAAAAGAGTTAAATATAAGAAACTCAGGTATTTGTTTTGCTCCTTTCTTTCTCATTTATTCATTGTGTGCGCGCTCCTGAGGGTAGGAGGAGGGAGGGAGAAAGAGGAGTGAGTTTATAGATGTATTTGCGGAAAAGAATGAATTGGTACTCAGCAAATAGGAGGCATACCTCGAAAAGCTAAACAGGAATATAAAATCTCTAGGGACATGATTAATACCTCCTCCCAGGCTTAAAACACAAAGGAAGCAACCAAAGTCTAAGCACCTAATTTGAGCTCTATAATTGACTAATGTGTTAATTAGCAGCTTTCTGAATTATGTATTGGGTTGGTGCTCTGTTCAAGCTTCCCTGAATCTTTCTAAAAATTTGTATGTCTACAATGTAGATCTCTACTCTGTCCATAGGTGGTAGACATCTTCTTATTCATGTTGCATAAGCCCACCAAACCACTTAAATTCCAAGGTTACCTAGGTTCTAAATGCAGCACAATTCAGTAATCTACTCCCATAATCTGCAAGAGAAATGTGCTATTAACAACTTTGAGTCCTTATTTGATTTTCTTTATAGTTACCAATGGCATAACAATTGGGCTATATACCAAAACTCTCAACTGCATGCAAAGTCAATCACAACAATTAGTTGAAAAACCATCTTCCTCTCAACCAGCAATATAAGGATATTGTTAAGTTCCATAAAAAAAAAGGGGAACGGCAAACCAAACCCACCGCCGTACACACTCAGTAAAGCAAGTGGCATTGGTTGATAGAAACAAAATACCATCAAAACCAAAATTATCCAGAAACCCAGATAACACCCATCTAGTCATTTGGATCAAAAGGTCTCCTTAAGACCTATACTATGATAAAGCCAAACACACTACCAGAGTACTAGTCCTCAATATAACCGGAAACCCAAAGAATCAAAGTCAAAAGGTTGGTTAGAGAAGTCCTCGCCTCTCCCGGCTCACCGTCGCCACTCGCAGTCGCCGGTCACTGCTTCTTCTTCAGTTGGTGGTTCCAGATCTGAAGATGTCCTGCTCGACAGTCGGTGCCTCAACTCGTTCCAGATCTAAGTTGGCTTCCACTCGCCGTCGGCCGTCACCCGTCGCCGGTGAGTGAGTGTCTGCGGTCTGCCTGTCTGGGAGTGGGTGATTAACTGGCCGGCGACGGTGACGGCAGCCTACTTTTACTTGGAGACATGTGAGAGAGAAGATCGGAGGAATTTTTGACCGTGAGAGACTTTTTACTTTCACTGTGGTTAAATAGTTTAAAGCTTAAATCGACACTCATTTACGACTCACTTTAATCGCGACTAGTTAAATTTAAAAGAAGCGTCTACTGAGCTGAATTATTAAACTGATGAATCTGGGTGAGTTTTAAGTAGATAGTTAAATTTAAAAGAAGCGTCTACTCAACTTAATTATTAAACTGATGAATTTAGGTGAGTTTTAGGTAGATAAATATGGACAGGCAAATGAGTTTGAGTCGTATGGCCACTCTCATGTGCCATCTATAATAAACTTATAAGCTTTTGCATTACAAAATTTAAAATTCTGGTAACGTTACAACTTATCTTTAAACTAAAAAAAAATTCAAAAATATGATGAGATGCTTTGTAGTGTGAAAAGCTTTATTAAAATTATGAAGATTAAATGACATATAACCCATTATGGTTTGACTGTTTCGGCAAATAAAACCCTAGGGTTTTAAATAGAAGCATCCAACCCTTGAAGGTCATAAAACCACGGTATTTGAGACCAAAACAGTACATTAGTTAAAAAATATGGACTGAACTTAAAATGTGTCATGCATATGCCATTCTTGAAAGGGTATTCAAGTAATACGACTATTATGTAACGAATAAAAATACAAAGCATATTAAATCTCAAAGTGTAATTTGCCTTTTTTGTTTCTTGACCTCTTTTTCTTCTTTACACCTACCTATTATTGCAACACCAATATTGGACTGTTGAATGGTATTTCAGTTGTGTTAAAAGAATATCATCACCTCCAAATATACTACTGTACTCAGAGCCAGATCAAGGATGCTAGGAACAAAGCAGAGAAGATTTATATAGTATGTCAATATGAGTGCTAAATACCTTTTGAAGGACTATCACCACACGCTTTCGGTTGACGGTTTTCTTAGTTTTCTCTGATGTACATTATTGCTTCCTAAAATATTTTCAATTTGGTTGTATAATAACTATGCTCTTTTGGTTTCTCATGGAAAATAGTCTCACTACTCTTGTATCCATGGGAAACAAGCTCTTTATCTTATGTGCTAATTCTCCAGCTTAACTAAATACTACCACCACACTAAGTGAGGGATTAAATACGATGACATGTTGGTAGCTTCAATAATTGAGTTGTGCTAAGATGGTTTCTAGTCGAGTTGGGGTGGATAAATGGATGACAAAGGTAATTGAATGAGTTGGTGATAACTACGGTGATGAGTGGTGAGGCCACCAACTAAGGATCATGGAGGTTGGTGGGTTGGAGCTCACGGACTCCGATATGGATGGCCGGAGGCACGAAGATAGATGCCTATAAAGGAGAGAGGAGACTGAAATTTTCTAGGTATTTCCTATGCTGATTTGTTGACCGCGCGGGAAACTTCGGGTAAGTTACCCTCGCGATCTGACTGTTTATCCTTAAAAGACAGACGGCCCATATCCTTTTTTTTTCCTAAAAAGTAGCCGTTCGCTAAATAGTTAGCGGACGGGCATTTTGTCTAAAATGCCCCCGCTTGCCCATCCGCTACACAGCATAGTGGACAATTTTTTTACCCTGACATTTATCAGCGAAAAAGTCGTCCGCCACCCCACGTAGCGGACGACTTCGCTACGACTTTTGGCTTGGGGTGGCGGACGACTTTTGGCTAACAACATGTCACATTTGTCTGTCCCCTTCTCCTTCCGCTACTCTATATGGCGGATGGTGGGGTAGATATACCCAAAATTGCCCTAATTCTCAGCTCTTCTTCTATTTTCAACTCTTAAGCTCCACTTGCCTCCATTTTCAGCTCCCTTCAAGTTCCAAGTTTCAAGCTTCACTCAAGTAAGGTAAGTTTGTGATCTCAAAAGCTTATGGGTAGATTGGTGAGTTTTTTTTTTTAGATTATGTTTGTCATATTTGACATGCTAAATCAGTCTATTCACTAAAGTAATTTTAAAACTTTATGTTCAAGAAATTATACTTTTGTAATTAATTTTCATGCCTAAAAAAGTTACAATTTGATGCTGAAACGTAATTTTTTTAAGATTATGTTTGTTATATTTGGCATGCTAAATTAGTCTATTAATTAAAGGAATTTTTATTTGTTATATTCAATGTTTTTATATTTTTGTAATTAATTTTCATGCCAAAAAAATGTTACAAATATTATACTTACACGTAATTTATTTTTACATAGGTCTTGCTTCAAAATGTATGCTTACGTGTCAAGCTCGAACACCCCAGTAGATACTAGTGACCCTTATCAAGGGCAAACATTTCAAACATTGGAAGAAGCCGAAGAATGTTTTTGATGGTATTTGTTGAGATTTGGTTTTGGCATTAGAATCAAGAAAACTAGAAAAAGTAACATAACCAAAAAAAATAATTTATTCTCTCTGTTATATGAGTGTCATAGAAGTAGGCACCTATTGCAAAATGAGAAACACGTCGGTAATGATGATAATGATAACGAAATAGGATATGCACCGCAAAGACGGGACTTCTTTGTGCGCACGAATTGTAAGGTCAAGATATTTGTAAGCCATAAACCCAAATAAGATCATTGGCTTATTACTAACTTGGAATTTGCACACAATCACCTGTTAGTAATGCCTTCGAAGGTGAGTTTGATGCATCAACACAAGAAAATGAACAATGTCGCAAGGAGCCTGATTCACACAATGACTAACGCGCGAATAAGACCTACCTATATTATTAATTTTCTTGCCGAATAGGCTGGGGGAGTTCAAAACTTGAACTTCAACACGACAGACGTTCGTAACGTGGTCTAAACCTAAAGACAAGCCTCATATGAAATCAATGATGCTCAATGCACGACGAGCCTATTGAAGTGGATGCAAATGGAGGACCCGCAATTTACATACGAGTTTAATCTTGATGACGAGCACTTAGTTACAACAATTTTTTAGGTTGACAGTCGTTCGAGACTTGCTTATCAGCATTTTGGGATGTTGTGTCTTTCAATACCACCTATCGTACCAACAAGTACTCGATGGCTTTCGCTCTTTTCACAGACATTAATCATCATTATCACTCCATCCTGTTTAGGTTCGTAGTGTTAAGGGATGAGAGTGAGAGTTTTTTTTTTTTTTTGTATGGTTGTTTAAGATGTGACTGAAAGCCATGAACAACAAAGCACCTAAAGTTATCATTAGCGATCATAATTTGGAAAGAAGGAGGCTATTGCTAATGTCTTTCCAAATATTCGACACAACTTGCGCACGTGGCGCATAAGCAACAAATACCTCGAACGTTTGCATCATGTGTATGCAAAATATCCAGACTTCAAACAAGATTTTGACAGGTGTGTTTATAAGTAGTTAACGATTGAGGAATTTGAAGAGATGTAGGAAAAGCTTGTTAAGGATTACTCATTGCAAGACCACGAGTAGCTCCAACACTTGTATGAGCTCAAAGAGCAATATATTTGCGTTTATATGAGAAGGTACTTTTTGGCGAGTATGAAAACAACGGGCAGGGGTGAATCTATGAATTCCATGTTCGAAAACTATGTAGGTACAAATACGAATTTGAAGAGTTTCGTCATAAGTGCCCAAAAAATGATTGCACATATATGCGTGAAAGAAAGGACTGCGGACTTTGCAAGCACGTGGGAACAAAGAAGAAGGTTGTTTGAGTCCTCGCTGAAGGTGAATGGTGCAAAAGTCTATATGAAAGAGATACAATACCAAGTAGAGCTGCAAAATTGGGACGAAACATTATAAACAAGGTGGCAGAAAATTCTACACGTGAATACAATGTTTATTCATTGATGAACGACCTCGCCCCTGAGAAAGTGCGTGGACTGTATATGGTGAGCCATGACACAGAGACGGATTCGGTGACATGTGTTTGTAAGAAGTTTGAGTTCCATGGCATGCTTCGACACATTCTATGATATTTCACTCAAAAGAATATCAAGGCAATCCCCGATAAATACGTCTTACCACGATGGACTAAGGTTGCAAACAAGTTGCGCAGTACCATTGCCTTTCCGGCGCATCCAATCATCTGGTGACAATGTTCCCACGTTTGTTCATAAAGGGTGCTGCTACAATGGCCGGATATAAACATCTCTGCGATCTAGCGGAGCAGTAAGAACCCATTGTTGACCAGTTTGAAGTAGCTTCAGTCAGCAATGCGATTGACACTGAGCCTACACAGGGATCAGAAGATGATGAGCCGGTTGAGGAAGTAGACAATGATATCCGACCTTTGGATCTAATTATATTTCAAACGAAAGGCTGCAAGAGATATATATACACGGATAAAGAGCTCTATTGAACAAGCAACCCAACCTGAAAAGCTTAAAAAATGTATGTTGTGTAACAAAATGACCAAGCATGACAAGCGGAACCATTACAAAGCATTGGGGATAAGTCCAGGGGGTTTGTAAGACGAGGAAGAAGATGAAGTGGACCTTTAGTCTATGGACTTTGTAATAATCTTTTATGACATCAAGTCTGTGGATGTTGTATTTGAATTATAGACTTTGTAACCAAAGATTTTCCAAGGCTACCACCAAATGTTTTTTTCATGAACACTGTTTTCTTACCATCGAAATTTCAATGTACTTTTACAATGACCAGTTTAGCTTTGTAGAAACATTAAACCGTCTGCTAGATAGTCTAGCGGATGGCCAAACAAAAACATTGTCCTCTACCATTGCCATTCTCCACAAAGCAATCTATAATAAAACACATCCAACATAAAAACACGGAGATACACATTTGCCCTATCTCTCACTCGACGCATCAGAAGCTTGATGTAGGCAGTCCACACTACTTTTCGAGCATAGTGAAGGGGCTCGCTAAAGTATCATTAGTGGACTAGCACATATTTTGCCGACTTCAGAGGCTTCAGCGGATGACCTTTGGGATATATCAGATTGACAGGGGGATCGACCAGGGGATATTATCCTCCTTGAGGCTCCTCGAGTATCCCAAGGCAGGAAGTGGAAGGTTCCGACCATATGACAAGCGACAATAACTTAGAGAGGTTAAAGTTCACTAAGTCAAACTCTTGTGTGACTTGACTTCGAGTAGCTGGTGTAAACTCCGAGTCCCCAAGCAAAGCAAACGAGAGCTGACTCAACTCGTCCTAATGAACCATTCCCATACCCAATGGCGGCCCCAAGCATCACCCATTCTAGCTATGGAGGGACCACCAATTCCCTCGCTTACCCCTGAACTCTGCCCCGAGGGATCACCGTATCTCTCACTCACATGGGAAGATCCACTCCGAGGGATCACAGTGTACCACGGGAGCGAAGATTCCCTCCCATGGCATCTAGTAGATCCTTCTGCTTACTTAGTTTCTTGAAGAAGGCGAGTGAGGCATTAACCCACATCCAATTAAATCATAAAGCAACTTTAAACACGAACGAGATTGAATGAAAAACTTACGAGATCAAATTCAATTGAAATCCATTGGGAAACTTATGAGCTCGAATGCTCTACGCTCATCAATTTGACCCCTACGAAAATATTTTTTGCCTCTTGTACACGACGCTGGGGCTATTTTCTTTCGAGTGATGCAGTAGTACCATCCCAGATACTGCTCGATGCTGACCATAAGGTCGAGCTCCGACACAATAGCTGCCAGCGTGTCTTGCCAAGAATCCCACAGTTTAAGTTCGACATTGCTTAATTCGAGTGCATCCACCTGCCCGAACCGCTGTACACCCCGTGGATTCCTGTTAACCCTCATGGCTGGGGTATTAACTAGCAACCCCTGTAGGCACTCAAAATGGCGATGACGCATGGCACGATCCGGTAGTTGCCACTCGACGATCTCCCAATGGTTTAATGGAGTTCGTTGTAACCCAGAGAGCATAAATACAAACAACTCTGCCACCTGTCCCTCCAAATATTTGTACGGCGCCCAACACATTTGGCCTGGAGACAGCGAATCGAACTCCTCCCGATAGAATACAATGTTGTGATAAGGATCATCTCTCTTAGGGTAGTGGCTCTCTTTTTGACTGTACTCCCAAGCGCGCAACCGAGGCCACATATTATCGGTTCCCTCCCTACAACGGGGTACGCCGACACTGAAGTGTTCATAAAACCACACCTAAGAACAAAGACAAATTAGGGTTGTATTGTAAAAATTTATCATGCACTGACTAATAAAAAATATCAAAAATGTAATTAAAAAGAGTTATATGATATACCTACAACAATGAGAGATATGCACATATAGCTTTGCAATCGGGCCTCGTTGCCTTATACAATGCGCGATACAAATATGCAAGTGTTGTTGCACCCCACCAAGCTTACTCCCCAACCTCTTGCAGGTTACCCAACAGAGCTAAATATTTGTATTGAACCTTGTTCTTTGTCGTCATTGGGAATAGAATTGCCCCCATCACACACAGCAGGAAAGCCTGTGTATCATAAGCATCTCCTCCGTGTAGTTTTCTGGCAAAACCTTGAAGTTTTCTACCAACCACTTCAACTTTATTCCACCATGCCCAAATTCATTCTCGGGTATCGAACCAAAGAAGTTCTTAACAACTCTCTTATTTGTTGCGGAAACCCTAGCAAAAATAACTGACAGTCACGTTGGGTAACCCTAAGATGTATCCTACATCTTCTAAGGTTATTGTCATCTCTCCAAGAGGGAAGTGAAAAGTTCACTTCTCTACCGTTTAAGAGCACCTATTAAGGCCCTGTCAAGTTGCTAAAAGATATTGCCATAAGTAAAAATCCCAAAACCCATTTTACGCAACAATTTTTTTGGGTTTTGTTCAATCGCCACTCTCCGAATTGTCCGGTTACTTCTACTGTGATAAGTGTTACTCTTTCCTACAAATAAATAAAGACTATTTAAGCAAATCAAAAGGTATAGAATGTTCATAAAAGTAAAAAAAAAATAAACAAAAAAAAAGTATCTTATTTGTTTATTCCAGATGAATGTACTAATATGATTTGCTTGGTTGCACAATACAGAGAGATCTTCTAGTCTGAGGTTAAAGGCCATTTTTTGCGACTGAAATTATACACAAACGTCAAGATTGAAAGTTTCTAACAAACATTGGCAAATTACCAACGCTAGTACATGCATAATACATCATCTACACACACACACATACATAAATACACATCTATACATACATAATACATAATGAAAATCATGCGTAACACTCATAAACTCTAGAATATACACAAATAAAGTATTAGTTTGTGAACATACGTGATTAATTAGACGATTTAAGGACTTCTTGAGAAGATTACGCACAGATCTATTTGCTAGCATCGCTTGAAAGATAGGGAAGAAGAAAGAAGAAGACTTTCGAAATTAAGGGTTTGGTCTATTTAAATACACCGTCCGTTATATTATCTAGCAGACGAGTATAAGTTGGATAAAGACAAACTGTCACTCCGTCTGCTACATTATCAAGCGGATGGTAAGAGGTTGGATAAGGACAATATGTCCCACCGTCTGCTAGATAATGTAGCGGACGGAGAGGGACATATGTGACATGTTGTCAACCAAAAGTCGTCCGCTGCACAGTGTAGCAGACGACTTTTTGGTTGACAAATGTCAGCGTAAAAAAAGTTGTCCGCTACACAGTGTAGTGGACGGTTAGATTAAAAAAAAAAAAAACTAGATTTGGGTCATCCGTACTTTAAAGAGGGATGGCCAAATCGCGCAGGCAATTTACCCGAAGTTGCCCGCACGGTCAATATATATATATATATATATATATATATATATATATATATATATGGGAGCTGATCCCTTGACCGCGTAGGCAAAATAGGATATCTTGCCAGCGCGATCTGGCCGTCCATCCCGAAGGGATGGACGGTCCAGATCACTTTTTTTTGCGGCGCTGTCAGTCGTCCGCTACACTGTGTAGCGGACGGATCTTTTTACCTTTTTGCCCCTCCGCCCCGTCCGCTACACTGTATCGCGGACGGACTTTTTTTTAATTTTTTTTAAGCTCGTCCGCTACATTATGTAGCGGACAAGTTTTTCTAACATAAATGACAGTCTGTTACGTCCGCTACATTATGTAGCGGACAAGTAGACAGACAATACTTTTTCTTCCTCTTTTTCGGTCCTTTCTCTCATTGTCCTTATGACATCTCTCTCTCTCTCTCTCTCTCTCTCGTTTCTCTCACTGTCCTTTCTCTTACATATACATATAATCTCATGCCGCTGCACCTCTCCATGATCCAACCGGCGGAGATGACGACGGCCTCGTCTCAGATTAGCTCGCCGGACACAATCAAACCATGTGGTCCCTATAAAAGTTGGTGCATCTTCCCTCCCTCCCGCCAGTTCTGCTTCTACTCTTCCTCTCAAAACCTCTGCATTCCATTTTCTGGGTTCCATGGAAAATCCAGCGACACTTTAGGAAACAAGGCATAGTGGGGCCCAGCTACCGTCCCATTGTCGGGAACTCGCGGAGATCAGCAACACTTCAAAACCTCTAAAGGAGCAAAATGACAGAAGTTACGAGGAGCCAAATGACAGAACTTCGAACGCCTACACGCCTTGGGTGCCAGATCCGGTCACCGGTTACTACCGGCCAGAGAATCGGGCCAAGGAACTTGATCCCCCAGGAATTTTCAGACTCGATCCCCTAGGAATTCGGTCCTCCGTCTCTTTGACTCTTCTACTGAATTTCTTTTTTCCATTCAGCTTCGCAGCGTGGTCGTCGTTACTCTCCCGCGAATGGAGGAGCGGAACGCGAGTCGATGACGCCGGAATCGCGCTGTGCTACACGGTGACGCCGGCTCGTCTCTGGCGCCAGTTCAAGCAGCTCGAGTCGCTGAAGCTCAATTCGGTGAGGCAGAGAAAAGAGATGGGAAGGAGAGAGACAGAGTAAGAGTCAAAGAGTCATAAATTGATGATAAAGAGAGACAGAGATGTCAGGAAAATTAATGGAAGAATGAGAAAAATGAACTGAAAACTTGTCCGCTACATAATGTAGCGGACGTAACAGACTGTCATTTATGTTAGAAAAACTTGTCCGCTACATAATGTAGCGGACGAGCTTAAAAAAAATTAAAAAAAAGTCCGTCCGCGATACAGTGTAGCGGACGGGGCGGAGGGGCAAAAAGGTAAAAAGATCCGTCCGCTACACAGTGTAGCGGACGACTGACAGCGCCGCAAAAAAAGTGATCTGGACCGTCCATCCCTTCGGGATGGACGGCCAGATCGCGCTGGCAAGATATCCTATTTTGCCTACGCGGTCAAGGGATCAGCTCCCTATATATATATATATATATATATATATATATATATATATTTCCCACTTGGCATGCCTATTCTTATGTCATATGGCATTCAACCATCCAAACAAATTTCATTTTTCTATCTCTTCCACGTTAACATGTCTTACTTAAAAACTCTCTCTCTCCCCTTTAATTCTCTATTTATATCACTCTCTGAAGTTGATCCGCAGTCGAGTTTCTCACCTGTTACATACTTATATATGTTTGCTACTGCTAGATTTGATGTGCCCATCATTCAATCTATATACTATATGTTGTGGATGAGGTTTGGAACAATTTGATTGGCTCGCTAACAGATCTACACAGCACAAGTAACGCTGGTGACTCGCTTGAAGAGCTTCGAGCAGAGGATTTCCGATGTTAAAATCAGTGAATGTTTGAAGAAGGTATATGAGTACTTTTAGATTGTAGTTCTTACCTTATTCTTTCTGCTGAACTTCCTTTATATATCCTTTGTATTAAAGGGTAGTTATGTCCCTTTAATGTGGAGTTACCAAAATTAATGGGTGGTTTTTATTCATAGTGGGCGAATGGGGGCGAGTGGGAGAAATGCCACTCCCCCCTCCCCGACTCCAAGAAAAGTGGGACAGTTTCATAGACTTCTGATAGTGTCAGGTCGTTCCCTCGTTGGATGTGTATTTTACCCATATCACTATATCTATTTGAATTCAATTAGTAGCTTTTTTGCCTTCCAAACTTTTAATCCTCTTTTTTTTTTTAGAATTTTTCGTTTCTAAAATATTACTAGATAGGAGTTAAGCTCGTGATTTATTATTAGGCCTACGCCTATAATAATAATAATAATAAATATAATAATAAGAATAATGATAATGATAATAATAAATCTTACTTATTAGTGAAGTTCAAATACAATAAACAAAAGGGTTATAGAAATGGAGTGTCTAAAAGATAGGCTTTGCTCAACTTTTTCTTATTTGGACTGCTTGTGCCGACAATTATGGTGCGTGAGCTCTTAAGCCAGTATGATATTATCTTGAGCAACCTTCTCGGAGTAAAACCATTTTTGAAAATGGGAGACATGAGTGTCGATGACTTCCTTCAGTCTGTTAACGGGTACTTTTGCATTGATTTTGTAAATGACATTGCCGAGATTGATCGGTCAGAAGTCCTTCACCGAAGAAGATTTAAGATTCTTCGATACCAAGGTGATGAAAGTCTAATTTACCTCTCGGAGAAGGCGACCGGAGCTAAGGACTTTGTTAGTGTAGTTGCGACGACAGAGGACTCAAGATGGATCCGCTGTCCCATTGAATCAATTAGGCCGGACACGTTTAAGTGGGCTTTTTGATGCGTCCGAAGGTTTCTCTTGCCTTGCAAAAATTGAGGATGGTCACGTGTGAGACACGCTCAACCGCAAACGAGTATTGGCACGTTGGGAATTTCAGATAAAGGCGAACAAAAAAAATTGGAGGAACAAAGGTGGTTGTCGTTAGGGCTACGGTTAGGGTTTTCGATTTGATTGCGATCATGCCGTCGGGGATTGTTTTCACTCGATCGACGGGCGAAACAGTTGCCAGAAAGAGACTCTCAGGCAAGAGGAAGTGTGATGATGGTGAGGAGGAGTATGCGGGCCGTGGATGCAGCAAGAAATGGGAATATCCAGAGTCTAAGTTGGTGGATTTTTGGGGGGATCGCGTCTCCGTCAAGCAGTTGTTCGATCACCACAAGCAAATCGAAGAAACCGGTGTATGTCCGAAATCCAAATTACTCGCGCTGTGTGTGATTTTTGTTGATTACATGGTTGGTTAATTATGTAGTTTGATTCTTCCAAATTAATGATCGTATTATATGCAGGGATTCGATGTTGATTATGTGCGCGGCAGTAATTCGGTCCTCGGGATGATTCAACCGCTCGATGATGACTCTGGTTTTTACCCGGAGGTTGAACCTAGTTCCAAATTAGCGATCGAGGACTATAACAAAAAGCATGTGAGTAGTATTGAAAATTTGCTCTTTCACTCATAGAAGTGTTGTGTTTCTTTTCTCTATGAAGTTTATCACTGAGCACTTTTTTTTTCCCTCTTTTTTCCCCCATGAATAATGCAGGGTACCAAATACGAGTTTGAGAAGGTTGTTAAGGTGAATTCGCAGGTTGTTGTTGGCGTGATGTTCTACATTACTTTTGAGGCCAAGGATGCCGATGGTCAGGTTACACCATTCCAAGCTAAGGTTGTGACCTTTATGGGCAAATTGGAGGTTGTCTCTTGTGAGAAGAAGCTTGCTAAGTGATTAAAAAAGAGGTTGATTTCGTCATTTTACCTTGCACATTTGGTACTTTCCTGTTGATTACTACTAGTTAGTATGTGTATGCGGGTTGGTTGTTGGTTTCGTTTGTTTGGGTAAACGTAACTGTATACTCCAGGTCCTTCTTGGCGAGATGAACGCTTAATACCTATAATTTGATCCGCAGTCTAGTTTCTCACCTGTTACATACCTATATCTATTTGCTACTGCTAGATTTAACGTGCCCTTCATCTAATGTATGAATACAAGCTTTCTTGTTCAGTGGGATAGAAGAGATTGGGCCTTAACTGGTCATTCTTTACGCTTGGCACACTTAAAAACGAATATTTTTGTAAGCCCTTAGCCTTATGTTGATCTCTCAGCATCTTCACTGCTAAAACTTTTATCTGATTTACCTTTTGTATAACCAGACCCACTGGCGAAAGATCTACCCCACTGTTACCATTCCTTATTCTCTATCTCATCTAACTTGGAACATTGTTTCCACGGCCAAAAGGCAAGTGCCTATGGGTGGTCATGTGTTTGGTAGAAATCCTTAGTTGGATGTAAGAGATGGTATTAGGCAGTGATCAGGGATTGTTTAGGGTTTTGTTTCAATTTTTCGTGAATTCTCATTTTTTTATGCCGTTGAGAGATTTTTTTTTGTTTTGGTTTATAAGAGAATTGCATTGATAATAGAAAAGAGTGTCCAGCCATAGGACCATACAAAGAGATACAAAAATAAAACAACACGGTTAGGCTATACATGCCTGTAAAAAAACAACCCACATCACACATATCTATGAGTAAAAGCATCACAACAACCAAAAGTGGCTATCTCCAAGCACATATGCCGTTGAGAAATTTGAATCGCTAAAAAGAAGATGATCAACCTGTTTCCTTTCGAGTTCTGCCAAGTGGATTTCTGTTCATCATTCACCAGGGCCTGTTAAACTGATGAATTAAGTTGTGTTTTAAGAAATTGCAAAAACTTGTACCAAAAGATATTGAAGGAAATGAACTGCATAGTTACTTGGATTCCTTGAAGATTCATGCTGCCAACTGCTAGAAAGTGTTGCCGTTGCTTATGGGGACAAGTCTGGTTTTCTGGATGTAGTTTAATGGGCAGAATAGGGGTAAATTGATGTCTATTTTGGGTTTTATTGGTCGGCTTAGTTAGGTTAGGCTGAGAGGCTACATTGGTTTGTAAGTACTTTGGTATATACTTTATCTAAGGGTGAATTTGGGCTCCATGTATTACTCCTTCCGTCTCAATTTAGTTGCTCTATTATGATTTCGCACGCACATGAAGGTTATAAGTCATATGAATGTGCAAAAACGGTAAACATGAAAAATCAAATACAATTTTTTTATTTATTAAATCTTGAAAATGAGCAAGTTTTTATGGACAATGCAAAAGGAAAAACTGATCAACTAAAGTGGGACGGAAGAATATCTAAATCGGGGAAAAAGAATTTTGCCAAAAAATTCAGTGGTTGCAGTGTAACCTAATAAACCAAATAATACAAACAAGGAGGACTAGAGCAGAAGACAGGATAGTCCCAAGAGTCGTCTGCAAATAGTAGACGTGTGATGCTGAGCGAACCCGGAGTGAGTTTGATTCCTCGGGTACCACCATAAGCTTCAGCTTTGATCAAGGCTTGTGAAAGAACCTCAGTGCATAGAATAGACATAAATGGTGAATAGGATATACCTCGACGAATGCCACGAGACTTGTATTATAGAAGTTGTGGGGGTTCCATCAATCAAGACTGAGAACGAAACGGAGGTTATGCATTGCATGATCAAATGGATGAATCTGCTAGGAAAGACGAATTGTACAAGAACCCCTTCAGTAAAATCTCACTATAGATGGTCGTAAGCTTTAATCGTGTCCATTTTCTGTGAGCCCAATTTAGTTCTTCCTTTTCCCAGAGTATGGATTCTGTGGGTTAATTCTTTGGTTTTAAGAATTTTATCCCTTATTAAAGAATCAAAAAATCTTATGGTTTAAAACAGAAAAGTGTCAGCTCCAATCCCCAAAAAAGAAAAAATCTGGCCATTCTCTCTCCCAGCCTTCTCTCTAAACACCCAACTCCACATAAGTCACCATGGCCACCCCACCGTGCTTCCGCGTGTGTGGGGAGGCAGCCACTCCGGCGTTTTAGCTATAGCTTCTTCTTTACGTCTACTGTGGTGGTATGCTTTAGGAAGTGATCAGTTGGTGGCCGACACAAAAAAAGAAAGGTACAAGCGGCAGGATGACAGTGGCGGGGCGTCTCACCGGAATTTGAACGGAGACGACAACATAATAGTTTGTCTCCGATCTTGGTCGATCTACGTAGATCTTTGTAGATCTGCTCGATCGACGCTTTTTCCAATGTTTGCCGGAGGTGACCGAGATCTTACCGGTGGCTACCGGAAGCTCACCGGCGGCGACCGGATCTTCGTCGAAGCTTTTTGACTGTCATTCTGAATGCTCCTTCAGACTTTCAACTCCGTTTTTTATCTGTTTCCTGTTCCTCAGTGGTGGAGGTTCGGGTTGTGGTTGGTCCTAGTAGTAGTAGTAGGAGGGCTCGAGATCGAAGGGCTTTGCTGTGGTTCTGGGGTTGGTTCTTGGAGTCCCTGGAGTCTTGGGAGGGGGGTTGGGGGGGGGGGGGGCTAGGGTCTCGGGGGGGGGGGGGGTGCAAGGTGAGCTTCTGTTGGGCTTGAAATTGGGGGGTTTTGGGACCCGACGTGGGGGGATTGGGGGGTAGAGATATGCCTTTGGGTTTTGGGCAATCAGCTTTGGGCAGGGGTTTTTTGGGTGGGGGGGGGGGTGTCCATTTTTAGGGCTCTTTTCTAGGTTCGAGCATCCTATGTGTCTACTTTGGGTAGTTTGGTAAGTTGTGGATGAGTTGTGATTCCTCCGCCTTGTATTGTGGCATTTTGGTTTGGATTTATTACGGGTTAGTCGAAGGATGTACATTGCGGTGTTATAGATCCTGGGAGGTGTGATGAACTCATAAACAGTGTGCTCACCTTTGTGTAGTGCGGTATTGTTACCACTTATAGTTTGTTTTTATTTATGTTCAGTTTACACCTGTAAATTTTGCATGTTACTTTAAGTTGAGTTAAAGTGTAGGATATGCTATGTTCTAATTGAATTGTAATGTGTATAAATTTATTAGGTTTATTGTTAGTGCCGGCCTTCATGGTCATGTATATTGAGTCACGAAAATGTCTGTAAGCTCTACAATCGTGTCCATTTTCCGTGTACCTAATATAGTTCTCCCTTTTTTCTAGAGTACAAATTTTGTCGGTTAATTCTTTATTTTTAAAATTTTTATCCCTTATCTTCCTCCCGGTGTGAAAGCATTTTGAAAGGGCAAGAAAATTAGGTGACTTAAAAACAAAAATCAAACTCTAAAATGAGAGTCTTCAAAAGCAGAATGATTTAAAAACTGGTTTTCAAAACTGAAGAGGAAAAAAAAAACAGAAACTGCATGTCAAACGGGGTTTATTTATTTTTTTAAGTTTACAAAACTGGAGAAAAAACTGAAGAAAAAAAAACCCGTTGTCAAACACTACTTAATTGATTCTGGAAGCTCCAGAAATGCTTGTAAAGAATAGGCATGATCCCATCAACTCCAGGTGATTTTTGGGTTTTCGATTAGGAAATTGTAAGACGTACTTCATTTGTGATGAATGGTTTTTTAAGATTAGGGGTCGAAGAGGGATTGATCAGGCCTACTGTAGTAAGATCCTGAGGGCTCGTGAAAGATAGATTATTAGTTGGTGGGAAAAGTATGGATGTAAAGTGTAAAACGAAGCAATTGCAGATGTCAAAGTCATTTAAGCAAAGATTGCCTGATCTATCTTAATCTAAGAGAAAAAGTTATATGGGGTGTTTAATGGAAGTAGATGCGTGAACAAGGTATTATAGTCTAGGCTAGTTTGATAGAGCTTTTTTTTTTTGTTTTCAGTTTTTAAAGAGGAGTTAATTTTTTTTTTTTCTAAAACAAGTGGGTGTTTGATAACTTTTTTTTTTTTTGGTGTTTGGTAACCCTTTTATTTTTATTTTGTGGTGGTTTTCGGTGGCGGTGGCGGTGGTGGGGCATAGCGGTGGTCGACGATGGTGGTGGCTGGTTGCTGTTGGCAGTGGTCGTCGGAAGTGGCTGCGGGCCGGCGGTGGTGGCCGGAGGTGATGGCCGGCGGTGGCTGCCGGTGGCCGGAGGTGGCTGTCTGTGGTGACTGTCGGGCACACCGCCCGCCACCACCCGATGGTGGCTGCCGGCGGCCGGAGGTGGCTGTCGGCAGTGGGTGCGTTGTGGTGGTCTAAAAAAAAATTTTAAGTTGAAAAAAAAAGAGTTTTTTTTTTTACTCTACAATTTAAAAAGTAAATTTTTTAATTAGAAAAAAAATAATTATCAAACGCTCTTAATTCCAATTTTTAAAACTAAAAAAAAAAGTGCAAAAAAAAGCCATGTCAAACCCAGCCTAAGTCTTAGGGTGTGTTTGATAACGTCATTCAGCACTTAAAACTGAAAATTTTCAATGATTTCAAATTAAGTGCGTTTGGTAACGCACTTTTTTTACCACTTAAAATAATAAGTGATTGGTTAATTGAAGACCAATATTTTAAGTCATCTATAATGACTTATAACTTATCATTGAACACGGTCAATGGTTTGAGATTAAAACATTTTGCCAATAAAGGACATATTTGCCCAAGCTGCCTCCTCTTCTTCCCGATCGTCTTCACCTGCTCGTTGCCATTGCCGTTGCCGCTGCCGCTTTGTCTTCTTCTTCCTCCTTGCTAATTCGCTGCCTCTTCTTTTCTTCTCACGATATTACAGGTGCGTGATTTCATGGTGTTTCATTCTATGGGTGTCGCTTGATCTATGAACATAATTAGGGCTTTTTTTCCCAATTCTGTATTTTCTGATATTGGATCGCTTTTCCTGCCTCTTGAATGTATTCTCGCTTGATCTGTGTGGCTTTTTTCCCATTAGACAATTGCTGAGTTAGGCAATTGCGTAGAGAGGGATGGTACTGTAACTATAAAAGACCTGGACGAATGCCCTGCAACAGGAAATTGAAAATGTGCTTGTATTCCTTGTAAGCACATTTTTTCAAACCAGATAGCAAAAACTTATGTAGTATAACATAAGGGAAGGAAACTTCAGATGATCGTACCCTACAATAAGTCTGGGGATGATAAAACCAATTTGTCCCATGATGCGGGAGTCAGAACCATATTGGATCTGTCATCCGCAGTTTATCATTATCACAAAATCTTAAGTGTGGCCATCAGCTGCTGTTAAATTATAACAAAGGCTATTCCCAATTGACATACTAAAAGCGATATACATTCTTTTGCTAACTTTTTCTAGACGAGTGCCAATTAGTAATATGGTAGATTAGATTCAGTGCAATGCCTTACCCAAATAAAGAAGAAAAACGCAAGCTCAAATGAATTTTGGAATAGGATGATGTGAATCAATATAAGGACGAGGAGGGGTTGGTTCAACCAGAAGTGTTCATCTGAAGGCGTAACCACCATATCTCCTTCTATGGCCGCGTGTTTTTCAGCAACCTCATGAGCTAATTCGCTTATAACCTGCTCCAATTTACTGCCCACAACAAGTAAACATCTTAAATTCATCTTGTTAGCTCATCTAAACTGTTTTCGTATCTGCCTTAATCCCATGAGATACCGTAAACAGTATGGATACCTTTGAGATACCAAGAACTGATATGGATACCTTTTAGACAATCTTGAATCTAAAGTTGGACGAATGAGTAGGAAGCAGCCTATGAAGAACAACTTTGGCTACAGATTCTTGTATCAATGGAGATGACCTTTGGGTGTTTAAACGTGTGAGTAAAGACTCTATTACTTCAGTGAGTGAATGTGGTGATAATGATGAAGATAGAGCTAGTGAGAGAACTAATATTAGACACAATACTTGGGAAAGCACATGTTTGTGGATTCTTGATTATGGACTGCTGTGAGATAATATGTTTGTGGGTTATTGATTAGTAGAATTACGCGATGAAGTCAACAAAAATTTGTCACATACTCTATTTGTCAAGGCTTTGTGGCTTGGCAGGTGTACATGGGTGTACATAGGTGTACATGGGGTGTACATGGAGTTTCCTGTGATTATACATGGGTGTACATGATTGTTCCTACCAAAAATAATTGTTCCTACCAAAAATACTCTATTTGTCAAGGCTTTGTGGCTTGGAAGGTGAAAATGATTGTTCCTACCAAAAATAATCCTAATGCCAATCAGATTCGGCACCATCGTCGGCTCAGACACGTATTTCAGGTACAGATATAAAGTTAGATTTTGTTACACGAAAATGCTTATAGACGTAATTTAGTATCCACTTGTAAATCATGTGGTTGTATTCTTTTTTCTTTTTTTGTAGGGTGCATTAGACGGTACACTTATTCATGATGTCGTACCCCCTGATCAGCAAGTACGATACAGAGGAAGAGGAAGATGTGAATGTTACCAAAATGTTGTAGACATATGCGACTTTAATATGGTTTTCACTTTTATATGGGCTAGTTGGGAAGGAGTGGCACATGATTCAAGGGTATTATCAGAAACTATGCTAGAACCTGCTAACCATTTTCCATTTCTGCCCCCAGTATTGAAATATGGTGCCTTATATAGTATTGAGATTCATTTGAAAACAAGTACTAAATTGTTGAAATAAATAAAATTATTGCAGATAAGTATTATTTATATGACGCTGCATATACACATACTCATATACACTACAAGAAAACAGGCTTTTAGCGACGGGGAAATCCGTCGCTAAAAGCCAAAAATCCGTCGCTAAAAGAATTAGCGACGGATTCACCGTCGCTAAAAATCCCTCGTATAAAAGCCCGTCACTAATAGTTTAACGACGGAATTTTTAAATTCGTCCCTAAATATGTCATTTTTACCCACGGATTTATTTATAATTAGCGACGGAATATCCGTCGCTAATTATATTTTTTAAAATTTTAATTTATTTTCTTTTTGTCAATTAGCGACGGATTAAATATTTAGCGACGGAATTTTCCGTCGCGAAATAGCTTATTTAGCGACGGAATATTCCGTCGCTAAATATTTAATTGAAAGGAATATTTTAGCGACGGAATAAATCCGTCGCCAAAAGTCAATATTTTTTTTAAATTTTTTTTTATTTTTCAATTACCTAAACCTGTACAGAAATACAATTCTCAACAACAACGCGCAATAAAAAAAAAAAAAAAAAAAAATATATAATCAATTAGAAAAAATATTTATTATAAAAGAAACTAATACATGTACAAGCCGGGAACCGGAGATAGCCGGTTAGGAGAGGGGAGAAGAGTACAACCCGGGCGCGGGGGGGGGGGGGGAAGCTAGGAACGGGCACGGGAAGGGGCTCATCAGGGGTTCCCGAGTCCCGGATCTGGATCCTGCTGAACCGGGGCCGGGGCGGCTGGTCCAGCAGTGCCCTGCTCCCTCATCATCCGGCACACCACTGTAGCAATGCGCTCGATATCCTCCTCGTGCAACTGAGGCCGAGGAGCCGGTGTCTGTGGAGGGGCAGCAGGGGGTGAGGACGCTCCTATCACGGCACGAGGAGTCGTGCTAGGCAGGCCGCGTATGCGGCCTTTCGGCCGATTCACGACCTCCGGCGTATCCAGCCATCGCTTCAACCCCCCAGTACTCGCAGCCGTACTAGTGGACGCTGATGGCTGTCCGGACTGCTGCTCGGACTGCTGCTCGGACCCCCTTAGCTGTTCATACGAGGCCTGCAAAAATAGTGGTTTAACGATATGTTATGGCATTAATTAACGAAACAGACATCGAGGATAGAAAGAAACAAATTAACTTAAATAAATTGACTCACATCGATCCGCCGGGCAATATCTGAAATATAGTCGCCCGCCTGGTGCGTCTCGTCCTTGTCCTTCTTCCGCACGTGCGTCTGAGTATAGGTCAGAGCTATGACCTCATCCTCCTCTAGATCCGGGTGCTCGACCGCGTTCATATGTCGGACGATGTCGTGTGGCACCGACCCCCCGTGTGCGTCGGATCTCTGTTCTGTCTGTTCTCAGCCCCGCTCTTACTCTTGGCGTCCCAACCTGGATCCGCAGCCCACCGATCTATCATCTCCCCCCATACACGGTGAGATATCCAATGTGGGGGATATTTCGTCATGTCCGTCATCGGGGCACCCGCGGGCAGCGCCCTCTTCGCCCGGTCCCGTGCATCGTGGAGCCATCGGCGGTAATTCTTGCCGATGTAGGCAAAGAAAGCCTGCTGCCCCAGTCCCTGCTGCTCAGGCGTATCAAACGTGAACCCCTCCTGTAATGCATTCAATAACACAAATTAACAACATAAAACAAACTGTAATTTAACATTTACTAACGCTGAAAAAAATACTTCACCGTACCAGCCACTCCTCCCATAGGGCCTCCCTCGCAGCGGCATCCCATTCCTTCCAGTACAGGCGTGGCTCGAAGAATCGGCCCTTCACAAGAACGCCGATCTTCGTCCTCGCCATATTCTCCAGGATCCTGCCAAAGAAGTAATTAAATTAATTAATACAGTTCAAATATAAATTAACACCCAAAATTTTTAAACATAAGGCATGAGGTGATATTTTTAGTACTTACAGGCCCTCCTGCGTGAGCGTAACTCTCTGTTTACGCTGGGGGTCGATGCGTACCCCGCGTGTCGGACCACGGCCTCGTCGAGATCCTACAAAACACAGACATTAATACAGTTCTAAAATAAGGCTAGCGAAAATGTAGGAAACACCGTTATCAACTATACCTGAGGTAGAACCCACGGAAGATGGAGACGGCTGGGGCGACGGCGATGGCTGGGGCGACGGCGATGGCTGGGGCGACGGTGACGGCGACAGCTGGGGCTGGGCCCCCGATGGCTGTCCGCGATCACTCTGTGCCTCGTCATCAGTAGGCAATGACGAGGTGGGACTAACCGGGGAGGAAGCAGCTCGGCGTCCAGCCCGGCCACGAATAGCCCGTATCCTATCCATATCTGACTTCATATAGATTATATACAAAGACATTAACACGTGAAAAATAATAATTTGGCATAAATCATCATCGGCACTATATATATATATATATGAACGGATGTGCAAAAACACATCAATAAACACCAAGTTCTAAAATGTTACTACATTTTTCCCGTGATGTTACAACATTACAAGTCAATCATTTTCAGTTTGCGAATCATCTTCATCACTATCCTCGTCGCCTTCTTCGTGGGACTCGTCGTCCTCTTCATCTTCTAATTCATCCTCTTCATCAGTAGACTCGGTCACATCATCTCCAACACTTTCAACATCTTCCGCGTCATCATCTACGACTTCTTCTCCCACAAGAAGTGTTGTTGGAAGAGGAAGATCGTCCTCCTCGTTGTTGACCTCAACAGGGAACAAGACACGTGGTTGGTCGGCTTGAAAGGAGTCTAGCTCACTGTCATATGTCACGGGCAATTTCTTGGACTTGATAGTTGTATACCAATGAGATTTGGGATTGGCGACGTCCTCCGCGTAAAAGACTTGTACAGCTTGACTAGCAAACACAAAGGGCTCGTCTGATGCAAGTCTTGACTTGACATTGACATCTACAATCCCTTGAGAGCTAACACGGATTCCTCTGCTGCATGTGACATCGAACCACGTACACTTGAACATTACCAGGCGGTTTTGGGAACCCAGATATGTTAGCTCAACAATCTCATCTAACTCTCCGTAAAAATCCATGCAATTCTCGGCATAACAGTCGCCGTTGACCAAGACTCCACTGTTTTGGGTTTGTTTTGTTCGGTCATCATCTTTTACGTTAAACCTAAACCCGTTGATGATATAACCTCCGTAACAGGATGTTTGTTTGTTAGGGCCGAAATATCAAAACTGCAGAATGATCGTTGCATATGTTATCAATTCCACATTAAATAGAACTCGTTGGCAACGAGTTGAACCATCTCGTTGCCAATGGACTTCTCAAAACAACAATTAATATAAAGAAGGCAGGGTTTGTAAAGAGCGAGTAATTGAACCATCTCTGGGCAACATGGAGTAATTATGGGATGTACAAGGACTAATTAGGGCTAACTGGGTTATTAGGGAACAAGACACGATTATTAATTATAGCTGATTAGAGTTGATTAGGACTAATCAGGGTTATTTAGTCCTAATTAGGGTTTAACAATTGCCGAGTAGTGATGATTAGTCCTAATTAGGGCTAATTGGGCTTAATTGGGTTATGTTAGGGCTAATTAATGTTAATGAGGGATAGTTTCGGATGATTATAGCTGACTAGGGTTGATTAGGACTAATTAGAGTTATGTAGTCCTAATTAGGGCTTAATTGTGCCGAGTAGTGATGATTAGTCCTAATTAGGGCTAATTAATGTTAATGCGGGCTCGTTTCGGATAATTATAGCTAATTAGAGTTGATTATGACTAATTAGGGTTTAATTGTGCCGAGTAGTGATGATTAGTCCTAATTAGGGCTAATTAGGCTTAATTGGGTTATGTTAGGGCTAATTAATGTTAATGAGGGATAATTTCGGATGATTATAGCTGACTAGGGTTGATTAGGACTAATTAGAGTTATGTAGTCCTAATTAGGATTTAATTGTGCCGAGTAGTGATGATTAGTCCTAATTAGGACTAATTAGGCTTAATTGGGTTATGTTAGGGCTAATTAATGTTAATGAGGGCTAGTTTCGGATAATTATAGCTAATTAGGGTTGATTATGACTAATAGGGTTTAATTGTGCCGAGTAGTGATGATTAGTCCTAATTAGGGCTAATTAGGCTTAATTGGGTTATGTTAGAGCTAATTAATGTTAGTGAGGGCTAGTTTCGAATAATTATAGCTAATTAGGGTTGATTAGGACTAATTAGGGTTATTTAGTCCTAATTAGGGTTTTGATGGTGCCGAGTAGTGTTGATTAGTCCTAACTAGCGCTAATTAGGCGTAATTGGGTTATGTTAGTGCAAATTATGACTAATTAGGCTAACTACAATCAATATGCGCATAATTGGGTTCATTTGGGCTAATTTGAGGTAATTACAGCTAATTTGAATTTTATCAGGTTCTTAGGGTTAATTAAAACTAATTAGGCTCGTTAGAGCTAATTAGGGTTAATTGATTTACTAAAATATTGTTAATCAGGACTAATTAGGGCTAATTATAGCCAGCGCTGGAGCCACGATTAGATTCCAGGGGGTGCATGCTAAAAATGTCGCATTAACCTAACTAACCTAAATTTAATGCACATTCAACAACCTCAATTCCGACACCTCATATAGGGTGTCGATATGGTGTCCAATACGTTTCTGACACCTCCGGACACGTGTCAGACACATACCGACACGTGTCTGACACATACCGACACGTGTCCGACGCCTTTGGACACGTGTCCGACGCCTCCGGACACGTGTCCGATGCCCAGTGACACGCACCTCCGGACACATCGGCATACGTTAATTTGTTTTCTAAATGTCGGACACCGTCGATCAGACGTGGTGTCCGTGTCTGCGCTAACTAACAGGTATCTCAATCCAATTGGGTCCCATCCTCCGTCAACAATCTCAATTCTCAATTCTCAAATGCTCAATGCAATAAAAATTAACAAAAATCACACATTCAATCCAATTGGGTCCCATCCTCCGTCAATAATCTCAATATCTCAAATGTTCAATGCACAATTAACAATCTAAAATCATCAATTAACAACCTAAAATCATCAATTCATAATCGCAATTACTTCAAATGCACAGCTAATAACCTAAAATCATCGATCAATAATCACAATTATAAAACGCACAATTAACAACCTAAAATTATCAAACAAATGAGCAATGTTCAAATTTTTTAAAAAATGTTCAAAATTCACATATCCGATGCGCTTGAATTATTTCAATTTAGGGTTCGATTGTATTAGGGCATTCAATTTAGGGTTCAATTAGTTTCATTTAGGGTTCGGTTCGATTAGGGCATTCAATTTAGGGTTCAATTACTTCAATTTAGGTACAATTAGGGGGTTCTATTGATTCAATTTAGGGTTCGGTTGATTTGAG
The DNA here is from genome assembly GCA_033065855.1 of Escallonia rubra. Classification (NCBI taxonomy): domain Eukaryota; kingdom Viridiplantae; phylum Streptophyta; class Magnoliopsida; order Escalloniales; family Escalloniaceae; genus Escallonia; species Escallonia rubra. The sequence goes on from JAVXUO010002385.1 coordinate 44,010, forward strand.
GCATTAAATTTAGGATTCAATTAGTTCAATTTAGGGTTCAATTAGGGGGTTCTATTGATTCAATTTAGGGTTCGGTTGATTTGAGGCATTCAATTTAGGGTTCAATTAGTTCAATTTAGGATTCGGTTGGATTAGGGGGTTCAATTTGGGGTTCAATTTGGGTTCGGTTAGATTGAGGCAATCAATTTAGGGTTCAATTAGTTCAATTTAGGGTTCGGTTTAGGGTTTAGGGTTTAGGGTTTAGGGTTTAGGGTTTAGGGTTTAGGGTTTAGGGTTTAGGGTTTAGGGTTTAGGGTTTAGGGTTTAGGGTTTAGGGTTTAGGGTTAAGACCACATTTTCTTTAACATCTACCAATTTATCATGGGAAAATTCGTAACTTCTAACTCTTGAACACCTTCTAATTAAGGGGCCATGAAGCTAATTTATGTGTTGGTGTTATCGTATTCCCCAAGCCTTTTTTTAAAACCAAAAGGTGAACCCTCCTCCAAGAGTCGATCAACCCCGCCAAGCCAAGCAAAATGCTATAACTACTAAGATCAAAGTTGTAAAAAGGGATTAAATATTCAGTATTCGTGTGTCTGTGTATCTGTGTTTCCTAAGCTTCCTTCAGTTCCTAGATCATGCATGAAAGTGAGCTCTGTCAGCAATATACTGGCATTTGCAATTCTTAAAGCCAAGATGCAACTATACAAGTTGTATCTTGGCTGCTCAATACAAATCAGAAATGAAAACCATGGAACCCCATCTCTTCAGTAACTACCCTCAGAAACAATGGAACACCGTCACAAGAGAAACTGTGGAGCACCTTTACAGCAGAAGGGAAATGGAATATTTAAACTTACAGAAACTTGGGCTGATTTGAAGATTGGCCTTGCGGTTGTGGTTGAGGCGCAGCAGTGGTGGCGGCGCCGCAGCAGCGGTCCTTCGGTTTTGAAGATGGGCGGCAGTGGCGGCGTCGGAGGCGGTGGCAGGATATATTCCGTCGGGGGCTAGGTTGCCGGGGATGGCGACGGAGGATAAATCGCCGGTGAGAGAGAGAGGGAGATCCAGCAACGGGAGAAAGAAAAGAAGAAGGGGATCTGATCTATTTAAGGCCTAGACCGACTGAACATACCCGTCGGTAAAAGTCCGTGGGCAAAACCCTACTTTCACCGACGGGTATTTTTACCGACGGAATTATTCCGTTGTTAAATAGTTTTACCGACGGAACACACCCGTCGGTAAAAGTTCGTCGGCAAAACCCGACTTTCACCGACGGTTATTTTTACGGACGGAATTATTCCGTCGGTAAATAGTTTTACCGACGGACTTTATCCGACGGGTGTATTCCGTCGCTGAAAAGACTTTTAGAGACGGAATTTTGTCCGTCGCTAAAAGTCCGTCGCTAATTCCCTCTTTTCTTGTAGTGATATTTATGACACCTTATCGCAATGTGCGTTATTGGTTGGCGGACTTTGCACATGGTCATCGTGCAAAAACAAAGGAGGAACGATTTAACCATGCACACGCTAGATTGAGAAATGTCATTGAGCGTTCATTTGTTTGGAGTCCTTAAGGCTCGTTTCCCAATATTGAAGAGGATGTCACCGTATCCTTTTCAAGTACAAAGGAATATTGTTATTACTTTTGCAACAGTACATATATTCCTTTGAAAGATGATTATCACATATTATCTTTTTGAGCGATTTGACAACGGGGATATTTTTGAAAATACGGCTCACCACCACAAAAATGCCGTAGATATGGGAGCGGAAGGACGACAAGCTGATCAAAACTTTATGGTGAACGTGCGGGAGCAGATTTCAACTCAATTGTTTAATTTGAGGTTGTAGTTCATATATGTAATAATGTGACTTTTGACTATCTACATCATTGTTAATTCTTATCGTGTAACTGATTTTCTTTTCTTTTCTGTTTTAATGTTATGCACGCAAATTGGATTTGAAAAACTCATTATTGATATAATAATACGTGGGATGTGCAATAATATAAGGAGGTTTATAAAGTTTTAAAAAGTAGAGCAAAAGGGTATTAGTGTCAAACTAAACAGTTTTTAGATTTCAGTTGTTTTTTTTATCAAACATAATAAACTACTTCAGCACTTAAATTTCAGTCAATACCAAATTTTTTTCAGTGCTTAAAATTCAGTAACTTAAAATTTTCAATTTTACAGATTCAGCACTTAAGTTTTCAGTACTTAAATTTCAGTTTTATCAAACACACCCTTAGCCAACTTTTTCTCGATTTCGGAGCCCAAAATACCTCCTCATAGCCCAAGAGCCAGTTATTTTATTACCCCACATTGCTTCCAATTTTCTACCTCGACTGGGGAATTTGGTTTTGGGATTGGTATCCAATCAAAAGGGCGCCTGATCCGAACTTTGAATACCCAAATTAGTAATATTATCTTTAGGGTTCATCAAGAACTAGAGAATATTAGAATAACCACCGTCTAACTTTTCGTTAGTACAGTCTTCTCTATGAGGTCCATTTACCGCATAAGCATTGGCCCACACCACATGATTTCTACCAAACCAAAGTATGAATGTAGCTAGATAGATGTTGATGTCGAGGAAATTCGTACTGATGAGTCTGTTTTTCTCCTCTGGAGAGGTAATACTAGATTGAAATCTCCTATCAGAATAAGTGGCCCCTTGACGATAGATAAGGGGAGGCATAGATTCTCCCATGTCTTTTGCTTTTTCTGAACTTGGAGATAACCACATATAAAACTAGTTGTGGAAGTTCCAATTCAAAGATCCTTAAACCTTATCATAATGAGGTGTTTGGAACTTTATAGAAGTGATCCTTCAAGGTTTGATGAGCAACTAATCTAAAGGCCTCCCTTACATCTTCACCTTGAATCAAGACCATGATATTTAGTGAAGCCCATGTGTCTTTAACTTTTCAGATAAAGAACTGAGATCCCGTGTGTTTCTTGAAAGGATAAAGTAGAAGGCTGATAAATCCTGATCAATTTAACGATGCATGAAGTATATGAGGTTGAAGAAACCTCGATAGTTCCAGCTCTAAATCTTCATTAACGGTGAACGGGTTGTACCAGGACAACACTCGAGACCCAACAGATCAAGACAGTCACTACTCTCTGTTTGACGTTTCTAATAACGTCTCAATCTATTCTCTTTTCCTTTTGATATCAAGAATTTTGGATGTTTGGTTTGAGTGGGTTAATTTTGATCTTTAGATAATTTCAGCGTATAAAAAGAACATACATCTCCTTTTCTAAAATCTAGGTAAGGGATGTCCATCTTCTGAAAGTAGAGAAACGTACAAAATAACAGCTTGGGAAAATTAGAGATTATAAGATAGGAGTATTTGACAAAATTCGGGTAAGTTCTAGCAATTACTATAACCATGCGCATGTTTCTGGCAACACTGAACAAAATAAAGCATAATTTGTAAAAGGGTTTAATATCGGAAACTGTCACTGAGGGTGTTGAGGCAAGGCTTTGCAGGTTCTCTTGACTTTCAATTTCTTGATGCCCTTCCCTTGCCCTACTAACGCCATCCTATTTCAGTGAAGTAGCAGCCTGCTTGAGCTCCAAACTGCTAGTACTAAACCGCTCGCAATCCAACGCATCCGTTTGCTTAACTTGCATGTCAGTACTATCCTTCTCAGCTTCCCGCGTTATCGAAAAAGTCATTGAATCCTCCCACGATGGTGCAATTTGAATTGCATCTTTGTGTTTTCATGGTTGGCCAAACTCTCATGTCCAAGAACTTCTTCTTTTTGTGCATTCACAGCTTCCTCTGGAAATGCCTCCTCATTAGGGGATACGTTGAACCGTGTGCCTTTCTTACCAATTTCTAGCATGCTCAACTCTCTCATTAAGTCCCTGACTTGTAACCTCAAAGCCATAGCTTAAAGAGGGATCCATTGACATGTCCAAGGGTTTCAATCCCTTCCTCTTATGTAGTCAACACATTGACGACCTGAAGGAGTAAATTTCCTCGCCACCATAGCTGCCGCCATCAATTTTTGAGGGTTTAGAGTTGGTGTGCTATCAGCTGCTGTTGAACAAGACATAGGTTAAAAGGGTTCTTCGCCCAGTCTGTGCGGCAGTTCATCCTGGTTAGTGGCAACAACTTCTTAGTTAAGGGCGATGAGTTAGTTATGAGGCACGTAGCTGGATGGTGTCTGTGAAGTGAGATGATGGTCTACCGACAGTACGATGCGTGGGAGGGGAGAAGATGATCAACCAGTTCGTTTACGAGTTCTACGAAGTGGATTTTTGTTCATATATTCACCAGGGCATGTTAATTGATGAATGGAGTTTTGTTTGTTTGTTTCTTCGGAATGAGTGACAACGAAAGTTGTGCCAAGAGATATGGAAGGAAATGGACTGCATAGTTACTTGGGTTCTTCGAAGTTCTCGCTGCCAACCGCTAGAAAGTGTTGCACTTGCTTACGGGATTTACCCGTATATTTATGGCATGTAAACAACATAGGTTAGGGTTTCTCACATTTCCAGACTTCTCTCTGCCCTTGCCCCTCTCTCTATCTTTCACTCACAGATCGGCAATGACCTCTCACTCACGGTCACAGATCCGCCTGCCATTGGTTACAAGCAGTCGACCAAACTCCACAGAGGAAAGTGAGTCACTTCTCCATTCTCCTCTGCCGCTGCCCCTCTCTTTATCTCTCACTCACAGATTGGTCACGATCTCTCACTCGCCATTACAGATCCGCCGCCAGTTCGGACCAGTCGACCGCCGCTGATGATCTTGTCACGGATTGCTTTTTTCTTGAAGTGAACTTTTATTGAAGTCGAACAGGATCTTCCTTTCCTCGTGTTTTGGTTGCATTTTTTTTTGTGTGGATCCGTTGGTTTTTTACCTGCAAACTGTTAGGAATGATTCCAATTCCTCTTGTATGATTAGTGACTTGAATTTGAGGATTATGGCTATATGTTTACGAACTGTTATTTGTTGCACAATTTCATGAAGTTTAGGAAATATATAATCACATAGTGAACAGTCACGAACAGCTTGGTGCAAAAAATGAACCCATTTACTTATCAGTCTAATGACTCGGTCATTGTATTTTGTTGTTTTGTTTTCCCTTTTTTTGTTGATCAACAATCGCCGAAGTCCTGGTGATTCGTGATTGTTTATGAATAAGATCTTTTATTTTTAATTAACAATCACCAAGTCCTAAACTGGTTTTTTAATTAAATCTGCTTTGGGTGGATTTTTGATTAAATCTGCCCCCCTGATTATTGACTGAATTTGCTTTGGGTGGATTATTGGTAACTCGGTTTGTTATATGACCTGCGGACTTGAATTGAAGTTGAAGACTTGATTTCAAGACTTGAAGCGAAGTAAATTGAGGATTTAATCCTTAATTGTATATGATGTTGAACTGGTTCAAGTTTAATTGATTAGATGCTAGAGTTATGTCATTCGAAGTAGTAAATGACAATGTAAGAAATGAAAGTACCATTATTTGGCATGATCATTCTTTTCGGTTAGTTGTTATATGTTTGTAATTAACCAGTAATGTGCTAGTTTAAAAAAGAAAAAGACGAAGAAGAAGAAAAAGAATACGTCCAAGTGTCAAAATAAACAAATAGATAATGTTTATTAAAAAATCAGAAATTTGACCCATTTACCTGCCGGTTTACTCGGACTAGCCTGGTAAGGTGGTATGAGACCTAGACCTGGCAAACGAGTATACCCGCCGGATATGGATAAAAACCGATCGGGTCCGAAAAAAACCGGGTCGGGTAAAATTTACCCGATTTTTTTGGGTAATATTTTTTGGCACCCGTACCCTACCCTTGCAGGTAGGGTATTACCCGCGGGTAAATGAATTTTTACTTATATTATTAACATATATATTCACTGCGGTATTTCTCTGGAAATATTTTTCCCCCTTCCTTTTATTACAATTATCACAGTTTAATTTTTACATGATTTCATTTTTGTTACTACAATTAAACATATTTTTTGGCTAGAGATCCAACAAATAATCTCAAATCCAACACAATCAGAACATCAATCTTAACATTCCCAGAAAAATGTGCTAAAAATCAATCATAATAGAAATAATACAAGTAGATCAAGATCTGATTGATGACCATTACATAAATCATTCAAAAATTAACAGAAAAATAAAACAAGATCTGATTGATTTCATAGTCAGATCGACTATGAAATCAAAGTTGAAGGCTGAGGCTTTCCACGGAAGACAGTGGCAGAGCTGGATGATTGGTGCCGTCAAGATGCGGAGAAGGGCGGTCGTCGGTGGATCTAACTATGGTGGCCGGTGGGTGAGAGCGAGAGATAGAGAGCGAGGCTGAGGGAGATGCGGTGTCGGTGGATCGATGTTGGGTGAGAGCGAGAGATAGATCTGACAATGGTGGCGTGGTGGGTGAGACGAGAGATAGTTCAGAGAAGGAGGGAAGCGGAGAGGGACATCGTGAGATAGATAGCGAAGTCGTGACTCGTGAGAGAGAGAAAGGTGAGCGGCGCAGATGGGGAAGATGAGAACCCTAGCATTTTAGCACTTATATATAGTGAACAATTCGGGTAGGTTGGGTTAACCGTATCCGACTCGGACCGACCCAGAAAATCACGGGTCAGTTCGGGTATGGGTTTGTTTTCAATGGGTATTCAAAATATGTATCCATACCCGGGATTTTTATCCGGGTACTAATAAACCCATGTGCCCGGGTTGATTTTTGCCGGATCTAATGGGGCCGATGGGTATAGCAAATGATTACCCGGAAAATATTGGGTAAATTTCATTCGGACTCGTTTTACCTGTGCCTGTCTGGGTTTCAGCCATACACGGTGGGTCAACCCGTTTATCAGGTCTATTCACCAACTGCTGCACTTTGTAACGGTTTGCCTTCTTGGTTCCTTTTATATATATATATATATATATATATATATATATATATATATATAAAATAAAAGTTACATAGTTGCCCAAAGACGAAAAACTAAAACAGTAGGTCCAACATTCTCGTGACTCTGACTTTTATCCGTCGCTAAAAGTCATCAATTTTTGAAATTTTTTAGCGACAGATGTTCCATCACTAAATGTCTGTCGTTAAAACTTTTGGCGAAGAATTGTTTCGTCGCTAAATATTTTACATAATAATTTATTTTTAAAAAAATAAAATAAATTTAAATACAGAAAATATATTTAGCGACGGATATTCCGTCGCTAATTGTATTAATACGTCCGTCGCTGAAAGTCAACTTTTAGGCGATGAATTTCATAATTCTGTCGCAAAACTTTTTGCAACGGGGTTATAAGCAACGTACTTTTAGCGACGGAGTGTCCGTCGCTAAAAGTCTTTGCCGACGGATACAGAACTTTTCGCGTCGGAAATGTCCCTCGTTAAATGTCATTTTTCTTGTTGTGCAAATCTTAAGAAATTTTTAACTTGGCATTGTGTCCGTTTCCATTTTATATGACAGAGTAACCAAGTCAATCGGTCCTTAAGGAGTATGTTGGTTTATCATTTTTGTTTTGTGTTTTTTTTTTCTTTTTTTTATTATTTCTGTCTTTTGTCAGGAAATATAGTTGTGTACTTTTAATATTTTTGTCAGCCTTTTTTTTTTTGCTACTTTTTTTTAGTGCTTTGTATACTCATATCATTTTTATTTTTATTTTCAGTTACTCTTTTGGGCCAAATTGTGTATATTTACTATTTTTAGAAACATTTTAATCCATTTTTTTTTCATATTACGCTTATTATTGGCACAAACATTAATCATACTACCCTTTCGCTTCCAAAGTACCACAACTAGGTTATGTGTAAGGATCGTGTGGAAGGTGTGTTTCAATATAAGAGTGAGAGGGCATTAGTGAGGATGTGTTCTAACGGTGAGGGGCCATTGAGGAGAAAAAAAAAGGGTAATAGCGGTTTGGTGCAAACCATTTTCCTGATATTGGATAGAAAATGGTCTAAAAAATATGTTTTCAGATTTTCTCACTATTCGAATGAGAGTTTCTAAAAACAAAATGAAAAAAATACACAAGAAAATGAATCTTTGGATCATCGTTACAATAATGAGAATGAAAAATATAAAAAAACAAGCCTTAACTTTCCTTTAATTTTTCCAAGAAAGGTTATGAGTAGGAACTATACATAATGATAACTACAAATTAAAAACCAAGCCACTTCCACCTATATTCTTCTTCTCTTTTTTTTCTTGAAAATGGGGAGCTTTACTTGTTTTATATTCTTATGAGTCACACGTTGTGAAATGACTTTTCCACTCAAGTCATAGCACCCATGATTTTCTTTAGTGAGACATAATTTTCGTTAAAAAATTTTAATAGCATTTTTTATAATAACAAACGAAGTGAGCGGCTAGAAGTAATGCTAAGGTTTACCATCAAAATTGTAGGACCTTGCACACCACTAAAGTGGAATACAACGTTACAAAATTTAGGTTACCTTACAAGCTTATCCCTAATTGTCCATGAAAATTGACTTGTGAAGCGTCTTCTCTATAATGTAACTTGTATGTTCAGTGCGCAACCTTTAGCACGGCTTGTTAGGCAAGGCAATGTACTGAAGGTTCTGAGTTTCAACGATTGGTACGTGGACCTCAAAGGCCGCCTAATTTGCTTTTTGCATGCATCCTCCAAGCAAATAGAAGCTTTATAGAGTTTGCATTATGGTTGCAGTCAACTGAGTTTGGCACCATGTACACCTACACTTACTATTTATGGAAGTTTTAATTACCTATTATAGCGCGAAAACATTGACTTAACAACCTTTTTGGTACCTAAGAGCAGAGTGTGGTCCGTTGGCGAAGAACTCTCAATTCCCCAGGCTTGATCCATTCGTTTGGCGCGCACTAGCCGTATGTAGATTGGAACCCTCTCGCTCTTGCCCCGGGAGTACTAGCTGCATTAAGTAATATCAGGCTTGTATTTAGTGAACGTATTCGTAGTATTTCAAAATTTAATTGGTTTCATCCTTGATTTTACTCTCAAGCTTGCTTCGTTGCAGATGTGTTGCAATCTCGCATTGGGGTGATCATAAAAACTTTACAAGTTGCACTCCTTGTTAGGCTTTGCAACAAAATAATAAATGAGACACTCATGAATACATGTGCCGGGCATAGCATAAGGCATTTTCCGTGGCTAATTTTCATCGAAGTCTACGAAAACACTAGCCAACCGGGTGTGTCACGTGTTACTTGTAGATGGGTGCAGATAGCCGTCTAAGAATGAATGAATGAATCCCCAAGTGGCTGTCGAAGAATTTGAGCGCCGAGATAATAGGAGCTAGTATTTGACATATGGCATTGTCGTTTTTTGCTCTGTCTCCTGCGGGCCTGGATGTAAACTTTGTCAAAGTAGGTTACTTTTACACGATTGCATTGCCACTTTTGATACTAACCACTCACATTTCCACGGTGCTCTGCTTATAAATAGATTGCAGCTGACTAAGTGGCTTCCCATAGAAAACCTCGTTTAGTACCAATTTCCATGATGATCCAACTTTCATCCTTCCCTGTCGTCTTCACCATTGTCTTCCTCTGGTGTTCTCGTTTCCACCGAGGAAGATGTTACTTTATGAGCCTGCTCTCGCCTCCTGCTCCTTCAGTGAATACTTCCTTCTTGGCCTCCATACCTCTTCCTAACTTTCTTCTGCTCGTACTTCACACCTAGCGCAACCTTCACACATTCTGAAATCAAGCATGCTATCTTCCAATTGAGTGATCTCAATGCTCCGGGTCTTGATAGCTTCCCCACCATTTTTTTTAAGCGGCGTTAGGGGAATATGGGTCCGCTTGTTACTCGTGCTGTGATTTTTTTCCTTAATTCGGGTAGGTTGCTTTGTGAGGTGAATTGCGCTTTCATCACTTTGATCCCGAAGGTAAACATCCTTGAATCGGCAACGGATTTTCATCCTATTTATTTGTGTAATGTTGTCTACAAAATCATCTCCAAGGTGTTAGTCCTTCGCTTGAAGCCTATAATGTCAGATCTAATCTCGCCTTCTCAAAATGCTTTTGTTTCTGGTCATTGTCTCTCGGATAATATTTTAATTGCTCAAGAACTTACCGACTGTGTTTGAAAGCAAAAACAAGGGGAACTATCCTTATGGCGCTCAAATTGGACATGAGCAAAGCTTTTGATCGGGTTAATTGGGTTTTCCTACGGGAGGTTTTACATGGGTTAGGTTTTTCGCCATTTTTGGTAACTTTGCTGCTTCAATGTGTTACAACCGTTTCTTATTCGATTTTGGTCAATGGGTCTCCGACCCCGCCGTTGGTACCCACTTGTGGCATTCATCAAGGTGATCCTTTATCACCTTATCTCTTCATCATTTGTGCGGAAATCCTTTATGCTATTTTAATTCAAGCTGAAAACCTAGGGAAATTCCATCAGCTTAAGACTGGGAAATTTTCTTCGTCGGTTTCTCATATAATGTATGCAGATGATATTTAGTAATTTCTCAGCCTTAGGAAAAAAGTTCTTCGCGACATTAAGACAGTCAAAGCTATCTTGACAAATAATTGCCTTATGTCGGGCCAACAAATCAATTGGTCGAAATCCAGCCTGGTGATTAGCCCTAATGATATTGTTCAGATCGATCTGTCATATAATTGAAGGCGACTTTGACTTTCCTGCCAACCCGATGTTTGGGAAATATTTGGATATTCAGTTGGATGTAGCATTTCAAAAAAAGGAAATTTTCTGCATTCTTGTGCAGAAAGTCTAAGACATATGCGGTCACTAGTTAGGTCTCTTGTTAAATAAAGCGGGTCTTGCTACACTAATTCATTCAATGTTATCCTCCTTGCTTGTGAATTACATGTCTGTTTTTAAATTTTTTGTGTCGGTTTGCAAACACTTAGATCAAATTTTAGCCTTGTTTTGGTGGTCTGGAGAAGCGTCGCGTAAATCTATTCACTGTATTGCATGGCCTACCTTATGTCTTCCTAAATGACTTGGTGGGCTGGGTTTTCGAGACTTCCACCATTTCAATCAATACTTACTTACAAAGCAAGCCTAGAAGATTTGGTCTTCTCCTCACAGTCTTGTTGCTAGAGTTCTTAAAGGTCGCTACTTTGCTAAATGTCAACTTTTTCAGCAGAATCCACCTCGCTCTTGTTCGTGGATATGGCGAACCCTTCTAGTAGATCAGCAAGTTCTCAAACAGGGAGTACAATGGTATATTGAGAATGGAAGGTCTATATCAGTTTGGATGGAATTTTTACCGACAGAGTTTTCTGTCGGCATAAGTACATTTAGCGACGGAAAAGATTATGTTGCTAAAAATCCGTTGCAAAAAATGTCTTTTCTTGTAATGTATGATGTTGACAAAGCACCCGTTCTCTCAAGTAAAACTTCTCTTGCGAGGGACCCACCAACAGCATCGGGCATCAGGTTAGTGCTAATTCCTCGGATAAGCCTCAATCGTCTCCCACTTGGATAGAGAACCCTGAAAGACATGAAGAACTTACGAGGATTCATATATGTGCATTAAAGAAAATCCAAAAAGTCAAATGAATTACTCACCAAGAGCTGTGTTAGCCCCTTGAAGCCGTCTCGTCCTAGAAGTTTTGGCGGAACATCGCCAGCTCAATTTCTTTGGTGTGTCCCTCACCCAGTCACGGGGTACGCGATCCCAGGACCTCAAGAGCCCAAACCTGTGAACATTGATAACATTTCAGCTGGATGTCCAAAAGTGTGCATGAGAATAATAAAACAAAGCTAAAAGAGTATAGACGTACTTCCCAGATGTCGTAATACCCTATGAAGCTCAAAGACTACCCTGAGACATCGTGCTGATTGAGTGATAAAGGTACACCGCGGTGGGAGTACCCCAGTCATACTCCCCTATCTCTCCCACCTTCTCCAAAGCCCGTAGGCACCACATCTTTATAGAGTCATCCCCATTACTGAATAGTGTCTCCCTTAAGAAATATAGCAAAAACCCCTAAACATACTGATCAATAGTTGGCCAATCGGCCCCTTCTAGAGTTATACCCTCGTATTGTGCACGAAGGCTAACTAACAAAATAGAATCGCACATTTTGAAGGACGGCTCAAAACCAAGTGACCGGACCACAAGGTCTTATTTCTTGTTGATATCATATGCCCATGGAATAGGCCTTCCTCAAATACGAATATAGTGATATTCATGAATTCATAGGGGGTAAGCATAGCTTCCCAGAACGACAAGTGAAAAGTGTTATTGGAATCTAGCTAACGCTCGGCCAAACATAGGATATGCTTTTTAGTACGAGTTGCCATATTTAACCTGTCTAGGAAAAGCTTGAAACAGGTAATGGCTATCCAAGCATCCTCAAATTGGGGTACCTTGGTCCACTATTCCCTGGCCAAATTTGGGGAGCCCCTACAACATGTGTTTGTGGGGAGGGGAAGCAAAATGAAGAAGAGAGAGAAAGATATCAAAGAACAGTCCGGTTTGTGCACGAAGGGCACATAACAATAACATGGGTTGGCCCTACTTTGCATGGGGATGACTTGTGTATGAAAAGACTATGATTTGGTATGGGTAATTGAAGATAATTTGTTGGAAAACATACCTCATCCGTAAAAAATTGTTTGCTAAGGTCAACTCTTTGATCCAGATTAAAAAATGAATGATCATCCGTCTGATTCATCGGCTAGAAGCACGAAATTTGGCCAATTTGCGCCCCTCCCTCTTGGGTCGATGAGCTCCATGATTTCTCAATAATTGTAAAAAAATTGAAAAAAATCTTAAGGATTTATAATCTAGAGATGTAATGGGGTTAGGATTGGACGAATAGGAGTCCTTGGGAGAAGAGAATTTGAGAGAGAAAGTAATCAAATTGTGTTCGAAGTGGTGAAGAAAATCCTAAATATTGCACCCAAATATGAATGGATTAATGCTCATGTTTTCCTTTTAAATTGGTCAAAGCTGCTAACTAACCTGCCATTTTTTGACCTTTTATTTTTGAAAAATCAAAATCTGCTGGCTAACCGACCGATTTTTGACTCAATCTTTCGACTTTTCGTATCCTCTGACTGATTGGCCGGTTTTCGACCCTAATTTTTTTTTGCATCCTCGTGTGAAATAACCGTGAGTATGCCTTTTATGTACCTGTGTAATTGTAAGCCTTGCGTGCCTATATGACCGTCCTGTTTCCCGAGTTTGCGTGTTTTGCCTGCCTGTGTATTCCGCATAAGACTTAGCTCATTCCGCCTAACGCATTTTTTATCCACAATTTGTGTGTTTGCATGCTTGCCTGTGCGTATCCACTATCCTATCTTTGTATCATTTTTCAGTCTTATTACTTGAGTATGTTGCTCAATTCAATGACTTTTTATACAGTGTAAGGCCAGTGCAAAATCCCGCAGTTGTTGCTAGAGGCAACACTTTCTCCATGTCAAATATTTTGATATGTTCGACACTCAACAACCAACTGTCTTTGAACATTGTTGGCTCCAGTTCAGAGTGATATTTCTGAAATTTTCTTACACCTAAGCGACCAACCTTTGACGTGTTGTTGGCTTCGGCTCTTATATATACATCCGGGTTTAACTAAGCGACCAACCACTGTGACGCGTTATTGGCTCTAGCTCTTAGACAAACCTCTACTTTGTCTGTCAACCACTCAAATTTATTTGGTGGCTCTAAAAATGGCTATAGTTATTCTCATCTTGCTACGTGATCATCCAAATCAACTTGATGGCTCCAACATCTAGCAATGCAATCATCTTATCTATCGACCATTCAAATCAATTTGGTGGCTCCGACAACATGAAAGATTCCATTTTTGCATGTCTAGAGGACCATTTGAATCGATTTGATAGCTTTGCCATCTAGATATACGACTTTATCCATCGACCACTCAAATCAATTTGGTGGCTCCGGTAACGGGAATGGTTATTATTTCTTTTACATGTCTAGACGACCCTTTCAAATTGATATGGGGGCTCTGACATTTAGATATAGTTTTGTCTATTGACCACTCAAATCAATTTAATGGCTTTGGCAACAAACAAAGTTTCCCTTACTATATTTTCAGACGACCAATCGTTATTAAGGTTGGCTCCAGCTTTCAAAAAAATCCCTACTTCCGTATGAACCATATTGGTTTGATTCCTCCCTGGAGGATACATAGAAATCCCTATAAAGGTCAGACCTTAAATCTGTGTCATGGTTAGGGATGGCAATGGGGCGGGTCGGATGCGAATCTTATGAAATTCGTACCCGCCCCGGTAGTCCTCATACACAGCCCCGCCCCGCCATCGGGTTAAAAGATGGGAATACCATCCCCGATCCGGCGGACTTCAAAAAAGTCCGATCCCGCCCCAATCCGCGTCGTAAAAAATTGATAAGAAGAAAAAAAATGAATCATCTTAACAGGAAAATAAGAAGCACGGGAGGATATAGCTTCAAACAACACTCAATTTTCTGAACAGAAAATAATAACAACAAGAAGATGATAATAACAACAAGAAGATGTAAAGCCAAGACTACACAAGATGGGAAAGGAAAAATATGAAACGCCAAATGTGTATATTATCCGTGAAAAGTTAGGAGAAAAAGTACACCATCTTCACCAGAATCATGATGCCCATCAAGAATAGCGTATATGAAACCCCCCACCCCCATGAAAAAGTACTTCATTGTTGTACTTATCCACTACCACCATGACCTGTGATGAATCATTAGCTTCTACATCTTCTTAACAGGAAAAAAATCACCACTGCTGTGATTTCACGACTTCTACAACACTTTTATCTTCTCCATTAGACTTCATCTTCAATTCTCCAAAGAATCACGTAAATACAAAAACCCAAATCAAAAGCACAAGTACGCATGAAATCCCTAAAATGAAATGCCGCTGGCACATCAACACCCCTAAAATGACGAGATTGAGGAGCCAACAATTGGATTGGTGGGTGGTGGATAGTGTTTGGTGGACGGACGCCGGTGGTGAGGTGGTCGTGGGCGCGGTGAGGTGGATGAGACGATGGTGCGCCGCAAAGAGAGGTGAGCTGAGCGGCACAAAGAAGAAAGAGAGAAAGAAAAGTGAATAGGGTTTCTTTTGTGACCTACTTATATTATCCAGATCGACGGTTAAGATTGCACATATACAATAACTATTATACAAGGGGCGGGTCGGATACCGGGGCGGATTAGGCCTAATACCAAAACCGACCCGTACCCGGTACGGGTTTTAAATTTAATTACCATACCCGCCCCAGACCCGGTCAAAGTCAAAAAAATCCGCTCCTATTGGGGCGGGGCGGATATCCGTCGGGTCGAAGTTAAATTTCCATCCCTAGTCATGGTCCTTGAGTTTGTTCAGAGCCTTGTGGTCTTTTCCTTGTTTCACTACAAAAATGTGTTGCCCTTCGGTGATGTTAGATCACATGCAAGCTCCCTCACCGAGGGGCACTATATATTTGGCTTTATTATCAATTAGAGTTTACTATTAAGGTTAGGCCTAGTAATATAACTTAATTAATTAATTTGATCCAGTCTAATTGTCAAAGTCATGAGTATAACTGTGAAGTCCATTAGTTTAGCAGTCCAGCCTAGTTCAGTCGTCCAATCGGTAATTGGACTAGTCCAATCCAATTGTTTCAGTTTAGTCCAAGTGTCTAGATATTTATTTTATTTTGTCTAAATAATTTAGGGAATTGAATTATCCCTGATGCAAGGGATTAAACCCTTCTTTATATGGTTTAGGAAGATAAATCCTGAAACTGGTACATCTCATCTACAAAATCAGAGATAATTATTAAAATTAGAGTGAGATAATGCCTCGATGTTCGGTAAATTATGGGATGAACTAGCCTGTTTTTGACAAATCGGCCAGTTAGTTGACTTTTATTTGTCTGTGATTTTTATCAAGTATTCTGATTTATATTCAGCTTATAGATTGGCATAGCCAATGTTATCACTTATAGCGGCCCAGAGGTCAATAAATAGGCCATTTGGCCTTCATTTTCAGGGGTCTTAGTCTCAGTTTCAATTAAGCTTATTCTCCCTAAAGTTTTTATACCATTTCTCCGTGAGGTGGTATACCATTATCCTGATAATTTAACCCTTCATATTCACTTTATAAGTCATTCACTCTCTTGCATAGTGGATCCTTCGGAGAGCGTTTTCGAGTCATCCAGATAGGCTAATTCTCGAGATAATTTGTATACAGCTTTTCTAGGCTAGTTTATTCACATAGAATTGTCTTCCGTTTCATGTGTTCGCATTTCTATTGTAAAAATAAAAAAGAGTCATTTTCATTTATCAGTGTAAATCTAAGATCAAAACATAGATTACCTCTTGTAGGACGAGAATGGAACTACGGTGGTTTTAATTTGATTTATTCGACCAGATACATAGGCCATTTAACCCCTGTTGTCGAATTCAAACCAATGATATAAATATAAACTTAAGGCTTGTTCCATGCATATTTACATGTTTACGTGTTATGTTAAAAAGGCAAAAAAAACTAATAGAAATGACATAGAGACAAAAAGGGTACGGTGGGTGCCTAGCACCTTCTCGTCGTATAAATTAGTCACCGAACCCATTTCTCTATTTGTAGAGTAATTTTCGGTTTTTTTTTTTTTTATTCCTTATTTTTTATTAAATAAGACGAGGATTCTCTAAAATCTTCCTTCCAGAGGGATTTCTTTCTAGGCGGTTTGCTACAGCTAAGGGGACAAACATTTCAGCTCTCATCAAGGTCCTTACAGGAGAGTCACTTGACTTAGAAATAGAACACTTAATGTGGACGAGATACGTAGGGATCAAAGAAAGAAAGGTTCAAGGAAATGGTGGAGATCTTACTTGGGAAGTTGAACAATTTTTTCCAAGGAAATGGAAGAACTTTGGCAGCCTGGGATTCTTCGATCATAATTCCTCCAAATATCTCAGAACTCTCTAAATTGTTCTTTGCCTTTGCTCTCAATTTTTAATTGAATATATGAAAGACAAAGTCGTATTTGAAGGAACCTCAATGGCAAGGATCTTCAGATTCTTCAGTTCAACGGTTGAAATTAAAAAAAATTCCATTCCTCGTTAGATGATGCATCTGACTCACGAAGTAGGGAAAAATTATTTAAATGACCCTAAAATCCTACTCGCCTAATACGAGCACGTGCACTTCTTTTTATCATGTGGTGATCATAGATTACAATAGGCTCGATCAGAATTGGACGTATTGAGCGAGGTGAGGTTGATAAGAGGAAATAGTAACATCATTTCCCGTCTTGTGCTTTAATAGAGAGCCATGGCAAACAAGGTGAATAAAGGATTTGAGAGGGAGTCGTTACTTGTAATAAACCTCTATAACCCCTTTTCAACCTCATAAGGGCCATATTATTTTAGAGTGTGTTTGGATGGAGAATTTCAAAATACCTTACATTTCAAAATCCATTGTATTTAAAATTTTCTGATTTATGAATTTATAGAATTGCAAATTTAGTATTTGGCGATTTTGACGAAGTGAGTAATTTATATGTAGATTTGCATTTGAAAATTTGACCAGACAATAATTTGATATTGTATGGATAAAAACGAGTGAGAGATTCCTTTTTTAGCGGAAGAAAGTTGCTAAAATTATGGATACAAAAGAAAGTCAACCTTCTCCCTACATTTGTGATCAAAATTTGCCAAATAACTAGTCTGAACTAGTTATTTATAGAGAGGGTTTTAGCACACCAAATCCCCTCGTTAAATCCCTCCTCAAAATTGGTAAATCCATCTCATTATAATCAACACAAAGAATTTGGTGTGATGTATTTGTAAATCCTCTTTAAAAGTGAAATCCCGAGTTCACTTACATCATCTAAACACACTCTTAGAGAATGCTTGAGATTGCATCTTAATGCTAGGGAGTTTTATCTATATGGCTGCAATCAAAGATAGACAAGTATCCGCTTCTATAAATTCCCTCTCACTTCTAAGCTGAGTGGCATATTGGCATATGCGAGCTTGAGCCATTTGCGAGTTGTCCTTAAGAAGTTAAGGGCCCGTACGTTTATCATATTCGTTTAATTTTTTCATTTTCTATTTTCAAATTCGTGATTTTTGTATTCAGTTAGAAAATACACTCCTGAACTTTTATCATTTTCACCAAAAAGTTTCAGTTACCTTTTCTTACATTGGTTAAGTTTGGATGAAAATAGCTTAAAACAACTTGGAGGTGTTTTCAGTTTTTTATCACTATTTGAATAATTTTACCCAAAACGAAAAAAGAAAAAAATAAAAGTACACAAAAAAATCTTTTTCATCGTCATTGCAAAAAATAGAAAATGAATATAGTAAACACGCGGGGCCTAAATCAAGGTAGTTCTTTCTTTGAGAAAGTGGTCTAATTATTGAATGTTAGTCGTAATAGGAAGAAGAGTTGGTATTGGTTTAGGCTTGTATCCATAGAAGGCCTCGAATGGGCTCGTTTTGAGTGATTGTGATGGCAAGTGCTGTACCAATATTTTGCCAAAGAAATCTATTTAGACCAGTATTTAGTTTCACTAGAAGTCATGCACCTCAAGTAATTCTCTACGTATCTGTTGAGTGTTGACTCTCTCAGTTTGGTCATCAGTCTCTGGTTGATAACCTGAGATGAGGAGAAGATTGATGCCCATGAGTTTGAACATGTGTTGCCGAAATGACTGGTAAAGATTTTATCCTTATTTGAGATGATGCCAGTGGGAACCTAGTGTAGCCAGACCACAAAATCAAAGAAAGTTCGAGCCAAAAACTGAGCTAATATGAAATGTGGTGATAAATTCTGAATATGATACATCGCATCTGATTAAATCAGAGATAATTACCAAACTGAGGATAGATAATGTCTTGAAATTCAGGAAATAAAAATATTGAAATATTATGGGATGAAAACTAGTTGATTTTTGACAAATCGCCGGTTAGTTGATTTTTCTTAGTTCGCGATTTATATCAACAATTTTGTTGTATCTCCATATCACAATGGAGATAGTCATCTTTATCATTTCTTGTGCCCCATACCTCTATAAGAAGGGTCTTTGTGCTACGTTTCCAAGGGACCAGCTTTTTCTCTCTACAGTTTTTATACCATTTCTTCCATATAAGTGGTAGATCATCTTTAAGGGTGTGTTTGGATATGGGATTTTGAAATACTAGGTATTTCTAAATGCTCTCATTTCGAAATCCCTTGATTTACAAATTCTATCCTTTTGAAATATCTTGTTTGGAAGAAAGGAAGCAAAATGTTGTTAAAAAGGTGGGAGGCAAGATTCCTAAAAACTAGGGAACTAGTTATTGTGGGTTTGTAAATTACTGATTGGAGTGGATTTGACAAATAACTAGTTCAAACTAGTGATTTGAACTGTGAATTTGGTGACCCCAAATCCACAGTTCAAATCACTCCGAAATTTCAAAAATTCCCTTTTGAACTATCCAAACAAGATATTTTGTCCAAATGATTTACAAATACCCTATCAAAGTCAAATTCACAGTTCAAATCCTATATCCAAACACACCCTTAGGGCTTCATGCTTCATTTCTTTATATTCCCGCGATCTCATTTCAAATATATAAAACTATCAAAAAAAGTTTTTCATTTCATTTCTTAGTTCGAAGTCTACGACCAAAATGTAAGTCGCCACCCATAGGGCCCGGTCAAATTACGATAGTTTTGATTCTGGTTTGTCTGACCATATATGTAAGTCATTTAGCCCCTGCTGTTGAATGCAAACGAATAATGTGAAATTGAAATAGGATTTGCTTTATGCATATTTATGTGTTTATGGCCAAAAAAAAAAACAATGGAAATAAAGTAGAGACCGAAAGGATTTGGTGGTTGCGTAACACCTTCATATCATGTAACTTATTTTTCGAACCCATTTTCATATTTTCAATGGATTAGAAGCTTGTTTGGTGTTTTAGAGTATTTTTTAGGATTTTTCTTGTTTTCTTTTGAATTAAGAAAACAAGATAGTGACTCCTATTTCAGACCTTTTCTTGTTCAAGGATTTTTTTTAAGACAATTTGCTAGAGATAGGTTATGAAAATTTGTACACTACCCTTCCAAAAAGTTTTCTTCCTTTGACTACATTCTAAAAATAACACCACGAAGTTACAACCTATTATTCCTGATGTGTTTTTAATAAAACTAGCACAATGCATGCGATGCACGTGAACGTTAAGATGTGGCAAAATTAGATCATGGTATAAAAAAGTCATAATCCCATGTAATATGTAAATTATGACAATCAATTTTCAGTAATTCAAGTATACATGTTAATATAATTGAAGTAAAAAAGGCAAGTAAAAATTAATATGTAGATGCACAAGTATTGTTCTAAACACACGTTATGAATCCATTTAAAAAATATTAATTGTCTCACAACTACCTTCATCTCGCACAACTTTAATAGAACATAAAAAAGCGTAGATCGATTTTATGTCAATGATGGCACATCTCCCTATAGTGGTCTTCCCCCCCCCCCCCCCCCCCGAAGTAAGAATAAATATAATTTTGAACCGTGGCATAGTCCAAATAAAAGGTCATTAACAGCCAACAAAATAGTACTATCTTTATGCTAGCAAGTCGTAGTTTTTCGACTTTAACTTGTTTCTGGTATTTATATTATTTTATGATCCAACTTGATGAACACAATAGTTGTCGTGAATGTCTCACAATCTCCCTTATTCACCTTATTTCATGAAATGTTTTTCGTATTTTATTTGAGAAAGATGTTCTTATAAGATTAGTATCTATCTAATTTACTCGTTAGGATTTGCTGCAATGAAAGGTTAGTGACTTCAAACGCTTAAAAAATAAAAATGCCTATCTATTTGCAAATACACGACTACTTTCTAGAAATAATATTGTTATTAAGATTTTCCTTGTTAAAAGAAAAAGGATTATACGCTGCAGACCAAATAGTAACCATGATGTCAATCGCTCTAATCTTATTATTGCAATATTTTGTCGTCTATAATGATTTAGGAGTATTTTTAACCGTTCTTGTTACCTGTTACTCGCAAGTGATGAGGCAGGTAATGAATAATTTATTCCCTTGCTGGTATGGTGGTAAATATAATTTGATATAAAAAGATATACTTTCGAAAGAGAAAACAAATGAACAGAAAAAAAAAACAATGACTTGCACAATTGAATTATTTTTAATTCGTTTTATTCTCTTTTCGGTCACGTTAAAAAGTGGTATAGATAAATTTTTATTATTTTAATGTTAATTTCTGATTGCAAATGCGTAGAACCGTCCATTCATATAGTATTCAGTTAGAGATTGTCTAAATGGGTTAAGATAGTATTCGATTTAGCGTGATATTTCTCAGGTGTCCTTCATCGTACGTAGTATATGCAAGAATGTGATTGTATTCCTTTAGAACTAGCAAACAGTAAAGATAGTATTTGATTTAGCGTCAACGCTTGACAATGAATATTATCATCATCACTACAATGTTTTATGGTATTTTATGGACACATGGATGTCACGAGACTGTTGGGATAAAATATGGTAGTAAGGAGTAGAGAGGGTTGTACAAGCCTTTGGTGTATGTGGATTCATAAAAATCACCTCGAACGATCCATCAAACAGAGTTCGAATCTGACCAAACTATCCAACAAATTTAGAAACCTAACAATTAAAGTAACTTCCTATTATTATTATAAAACAAAATACATCCACTTAACATTCAAGGTAATACCAAAGCTCTTAATTTTACCCTGCCAATTACAATCCATCCAAATTCCCAAAACTGTAACTGCCATGCACCAACCACGTAACAAGCCAAGAGACAACGAAGGTCTTGAAGTTGCAACTACGCCATCATTCTATTTTTCATTAACAAAAACTAGAACCATCATATAACCAAAATTTGACCCATCATATAACAAAAATTAGAAGTTTTTAGTCCGCCATAATTGTGAGAGCAAACACCAAGCATAATATAATTCACTCTTGACGGCTCGGAGGGTGGTGTACAAACCAACTCCACGGGCCGAATCCAACTGTAGTGACACAAGCACCACCTATAACCATGGGTTAGTTTTTTTTTTTAAGGTATTTACAACTGGGGAGCTCTTCTCCTTTCGATTTCACAAGTGTATAATTCTTGACATATAGAGCTCAAGAGTATAGGCTTCATCTTCCTTTATAACTTCTTAATTTAGTGAAGTGTAAGAAAAGCCTTTATACAATTTTGTAAAATAAAGCCCTTAAAAACTAGCCGTTGTAGATACTTGAAGAAAGTCGCTGTTGGATAACTACGTGTTTTGTTTTAAGCATAATATAAAGGTGTTGTAATTAAACAGTCATGGTTTATGTTCAAGAAGACTTCTCTGAGGTCAACTATATGGTCAATGTCATATACTAATGCCACTTTAAAGCCTCTATTACAACTAAGTATAGAAAAAAAAATTAAACCCTAGTCTTCATAAACTTCAAATCCTTAGACATAATTAACTTTCGGACAACCTTAATTTCCTCTTGGACGTCAAGGTGGAGCAGTCTCCTTCCATGAGTTCCATTTCTGTTCTATTTATGGTGTCCTGGTCTTACTATATATGATGTCCTGTTCTGAGAAGCGCGGATTTAGCAGAGGTGTTTGTGGGTTTTGGGCTAATATTAGTGCGGCTCAATCTTCCAAAAGGACTATGCCATAGGACAAAAAGAAAGAAGGAAGAGCCAATCTACTTTCATGAAACATGGATCCATTGGGTTTATTATTCCAATGCAATTTTTATGAAGTGAGGTCAAACAGACGAGAAAATATTCGGTAATTGTTTAATTTTATGTCATCCATATGTGGTATTACACTATTACTAATATCACGCCAACTAAGCAAGGTTGGCAAGTCGTGAGTCCAATGTCCAGCTGCATCTAAATTCTTAACTATGGTTAAGTATAAGTAAAAAAATAAAAGAGAACTGAAAAATAAAAAAAGAAAAGGACTCTTTAGTGACGGCCACAAAATCTGTCGTTAAAGTCATATTTACCAACGAACTACCCCATCGGTAATGATCCATCGGTGAATGTTTTTATTAATAGATAATTACATCGCTAAAAACCTTTATTGACGGATCTATACCGACTGGGTTTTAGCGACGGAATAACCGTTGCAAAAGATTTTTAAAAAAATTCTATTTTACGCCAAATTTTTTGGATATTTTAGAAAACATTTAGCGTTGGAATGCGTCCACTGCTAAATAAATTTAAAGTAGGCTTGTAGCAAAAGAAATATGTCGTCGCTAAAAGTCAATGAAAATTTTGAAAATATGATTTTTAGTGAAGGACTTTTAGCTACGGGATAAGTCTATTGTTAAAAGTCATTTTATAAGACCCATTCCCATATTTATTTTCTCTCTCCTTGTCTTCTCCCTCTTTCTCTCTATTTTCTCTGTTTGCATACAACCACCGGCAACCCCCATCCAATACACGCCCCCCCCCCCCCCCCCCCGCCCGCAGATGGCAGCCTTCATATCTCATCCACGCTGCCGCTGCTGCACCACCATTGCCGCTATTATCGCACCACTGCTGTTGTTAATAGTATCTATTTTAACCCTAATTATATGTTACTATTTATAGTGTAATTACATGTTATGTTGAATTTGTTATAATGTACAGTGTAATTGTATATATAGTGTATAATGTTTTAGTGTAATTTGTTACATGTTATAAGTCTAATTAAATCTAATTACACTCAATTTAAATCTTAATTAACACTAATTAGCCCTACTTAGCTCTAATTAGCCCTTACTAGCCCTAACTAGCTCTAATTACCCCTTACAAGCCCTAATTAGTCCTGATAAACACTAATTAAACCCTCATACATCCCTGTTAAGCCCATATACAACCCTAACCCTAATACATCTCTAATTAACCCTAATAAGCCTATATATAACCCTAACTTTAACTAAATTGTAAACCCTATCACAACCACAGCTGAGACAATGTCAACTCCATGAATGAACTCTATATTGCACTGAGAAACATGAGTCGGTTTCCCACATTCAGAATATTAGTTGTTATTTTGTGAGTCTGTTATAACTCGTTGTCAACGAATTTTAGAGTGAATCATTTTGGGTATGGCATATTTTTGCAAATTAACGTCATGATTCCATCTTTTTGAAATTTTGATATTTTGAAAAGATTGTTGCATATGTTACCAATATTTAAACGCATGCATGCATAAAAACTATTAGTTCCCATTCAAAGGTACTCATTAGAAATGAATGCTTTGTAATGAGACTTTGGATGTTCAGCTTGAACAATTTGGAAAAGTTAAGTGTTTATAAAACAGTGTAACGACTCATGCCCCGTGTTTTATATCTTAGATATTTGGTACAATTTCTCTAGTGTTTCTCTGGGTGCATACAGATCTAGTGTCCAACATTCAATTAATCTTGCAAGAGCAAGATTAGACAGATGTTAGAAGACTTAATCGGTATTGTCTACTAGGAAAAATATGGGAAGGTGCTGTCAAATTTTCCTCATAGGACAAAGTATGAGTCGGTAACTGTTTTATAGATATGTGTTTTCTGAGTGGGATTGGACAACTACTTATTAGAGAATGGATGTATGTATAGACATATTGTCACATGTATGCATTCATTTTCATATCAACCATACCTAATTATTGGTTTTAATTTAATGCGGTATA
>JAVXUO010001497.1:0-96063 GCA_033065855.1 Escallonia rubra
ACAAACTTGATTGTAGGCATAATTGCAAGAGGTATCCTACAATTTATTGCCTGTTGATCACATTAAGTCAGTCAAGAAGTGAATCTTGCAGATTTAGTAGATTAAAATGTACAGTAAAGCGCAATTTGATTTAGAATCTAAATAGAAGGAACCAGCATCTCAACTATAAAACGATTTGGTATCCAACTAGTGATGCATCTAAATCTAGCCCTTTGTCAACTTGGTTTTGTTATCCATCAGATAAGAGAAAGGGGAAAAAGGTGTTTGGCTACAAACTACAACGGATTAGTGAAACAGATGTTGAGAGCATGCAATGGCAACAATTAAAAAACAACAAAATGGAGGCATGGAGAACAAGCAGAAAG
Source organism: Escallonia rubra (assembly GCA_033065855.1). Taxonomy (NCBI): domain Eukaryota; kingdom Viridiplantae; phylum Streptophyta; class Magnoliopsida; order Escalloniales; family Escalloniaceae; genus Escallonia; species Escallonia rubra. Next base: position 366 of record JAVXUO010001497.1, read on the forward strand.
AAGGGCTGGGGATCTTAAAGATAACTGGGTGTGTATAAATACAGATTATAAGAAGAAGATAAAGTTAGTCGGCATAATGGTATAGGGTTGCAAAGCATTCACTTAGTAACTTAAATTTTAAGATAATTATGGGTTGGTAAAACAGAAAGTGATCAATAGTGATTTAAAAAAATATATCAAGTAAAGATGGATTTGAAGACTCGTGAGAAGTAGAAACTGAAAATATTAATGCAATCAAGAGGAGTACAAGGTGCAATAAAAGGAGGACAAGATAGAGATAGTAATGAAGATGGTTTTGCTGCTAAGAAAAGCACAAGCCAGACTTGGCAGTAATACTAGCATGAGTGCATAATGTTTGTGCATATGTGGATAAACAAAACCTATAAAAGTGAATCCAAACCCTAGAGTTCCCACTTTGGAATTATTTTGAAGGCTTTCCTGTGGGACCCTAGCTGTAGCTTTTCTTAAGGTCCCTTGCTTCAGTACTCTCAAGGTTCGGAATGGTGCTCCACTGCTCCTGGTGTTTAGATAAATTAAATTGAACTGTCTAGTCTCTTCATCCCTCTGAAACTGAATCCATGCTGTAAATGCGGGCAGAACCATTTTTTGTGCTTTAGAAATTAAGTTGAGCACAAAAACAGACAGTGGATATAGTAATAAGGTAGCTTTAGAGAATTACGTGCATCAAAGACTATAATTCAGATGAAATTAGCGACATAATGTGTAAAAAACAACATGTAGATTGAAGGTGAGCTGAAGCGATGAAAGAAGACTAGATGGTGTATTATTTACTCAAATAAATGGTCTTTTAGATAAACCTGAATTGCAAAATTATTCAGTTCAACCTCTATCCTTCCATTTCAGGCAGTAACCTAGAGTCAAAAAATCACTACATCCTAGATAAGGTGGAACCCAAGCTTCTTATCTAGCATCAATGCATTATATTTATGAGCAAGGCATAATTAGCATCCAATTGAGCTATGCGCACTTGATAATGGTTTAAAGAAAATCCCTACAGCTCCTACACAGCAAATCGTAATTCATCTTTCTATAATTGTTATCAACTAACCACAACAACCAAACCATTATATGACATTGTTGTTCTCGGTGTCTAGAATTTTGCTCACGTCGCACGCTATGCAAATATAAGTTATAGAACCTAGCACCGGATCAACTATAATTATCTAAGGTACATGCATTTCATATTTAAAGTCACCTACTTAGTCATAAAAAGAAGAAAGTTGCATATATCAGATGGGCAGTAGAAGACATACCTTGAAGTACCGGAAAAACGGGCTTCTAACAAGCTCATGGAGCAATGGATGCAAAACATCCTCGTTAAGATGGTCTACTGTCTCAAAATTACAACAACAGTCCTCTACTATCCCGCTATATCTATGAGCGTCCTGCACAATTTCCATGAAATCAAATTCCCATTCAATAAACAGGTATCAGGAAAGAAACTACATCAATCCGAACTCAAGGCAACCCCTCAAGGCTAACAGTCCAATAATTCAAATTTTATACCAAAAGCAAACCACTTTGGTTAGGCTTTAAAAAATGAATTCAGCAACTCAGCTTAGGAGCCCTTTCACTCACCCCCAAGCAAGCCAACAATTGAGTTATTTTTGAACTTACAAGGCAACACCACCAATTCTTTAAAAGTGCCTCGTCAATTCTCTCTTCTAATTGGGACAAATTCTTTTCGTGCCAACCAGTGCTCCTTTCGTTTCATATTTTTTGTCCTTTTTGACTTTTTTCCAATTTCAGGATGTAAACGTTATTCTAATTCACTGCTTTTACCCAAGTTTGACTTGTCAAACAAACTCGTTGATACCCGTTTACAATGTGTGTTCAATTCAAGTTCCGAACACTCACGTTCTATCCTAAAAATTCGCAACGAATGGGCCCGATTTTAGCGAGCTCAATATGGGTACTTTATCCCGTTACACCTGCACAAGACATTGATGAGGTACCGGGAACTCCCTCCAAACCCAAAAAAATTAATTAAAACTTGGCGTTAAATAGCCATAATGATAAAATAACAGAATAGAGATATTTTGGTCCCAGAACATTGTGCAATCAAACGGCGGGAGGAGAAAGATGACTGAGTGAAAGAAATTTACCTGGGCGCAGTGACAGGATTTGTTACTGCGGGTGAAGAGAGAGATTTTCGGAGAGTTTATGGAAGTGAGTGCGACGGCGAAGAAGACGAGGAAGAGAGCTCCAGCGAGCCAAGTCCATGGTATCCTGTGATTCTTCTTCCTAGTGTCGATTTCAGGTTCCACCATTACTGGTTTCAACTGAGCAATGCTTTGTATCTTTAAAAAGCCCTTGTTAACAGCAATTTGGTTGCAGAGAAAATCTGGGGAAATGGCCGACTATTTAAGGTTTCACTTTCCTAGGGAGTTTCCCCGGTTAAGGTTTTAGGTTAGAAATCTATGGATCCAAATTCCGCGGGTACCATAGATTTCTGTTATTACTATTTGATTATTTGACTAAACGAAGAAAGATGTAGAATTCTTGTCTTTCGGTGGTAGATTAAAATAATTGAAAATTGTATACTCCCCGTCACAGGCTTTTACTCATGTTGAGTTCTTCAAGTTTGACTCTAGAAATTTTGTTTGACGTACAAAGGGGGTGATGTATTATGTAGGGTTACCATTTGGATTGGGTTTTTATGAGTTTAATCAACCCGGTTTAAGAACATATAACTTATAAGATCGTATATAACCCAACTCATTTGTTCGACATTCTTAGTTTTAGAAACATGTCATGAGTTTATCATTGACAACATATTATAGACTTGATTACAAGCTAGCAAAAGGGTATTCCTACACGCATGAAGCTGGGCCTTGGCCCAAGCTATTTCAAGCCTAATTTCAAATATTGTTCGAAAAATTAATTAATCAGACTCAATCTATTTAGTTATTACTCAATAATAGTTAGCATATTGATTGAACTTGTTTATTGATTTGATCGAGATACATGTCTATGATCAGCTTAAATTTTCAATCCCCCCCCCCCCCCCTTTCCCTCCTTTAGGGTTGCTTGATTAGTTACAAAAAAAACCATGGACCTAGACCTAAACCTAAACATCTCAAGCCGAACATCCAGATTCCAAGCGCCTAAGCCAAAGGGAGGATGCTTCGTTTTTGGAAAACCAAGTCATCGTGTTGCTTAATGCAATTACAAGAATGAAGGCTACGAGTGGCTGAGGTGAATGATTTTGTTGTTGTGGTTCTCTTTGAAGTGAAAACTGTTACTAGGAAGATTCTGGGGTGGTTGACTCTAATGCCACAAGGCACATCGGGGGCAATCGAAGTGTTTTAACCTCATACATTCCAGTAAGTGAAGGCGGACAACAACTGTTCATTAAAGACTCTAGAGCTACTTTAGTAATAGACAATGGCAAAATGAACTTGAAGCTCACATCTGGGAAGACTCTATCCTTGGCTGATGTCTGCACGTGCTGACATTTAGACCTAGCGAAAAATTACCCGGATTTATGGGTCCACCTAACCTGTTTAAAAATACCTAGGTAAGGGTACCAAAAATCAAGACACGTTAAAATTTTACCCATACCAGGACTAGCCCATAAATCCTGGTTCGGTCCAGGCAGGGTACGTGTTACCCTGGTTTACCCAGATTTTGATACGATACAGATTTAGGCTTAGCGGGTTCAGACTCATTTATCTCATCCCCATCTATTTTCCTCCGTCGCCCCTCCTTTCTCTCTATCTCTCTGCCGCCCTTCTCACTTTCAACCCGCCGTCGCCCCTCTTTCCAGCCATCGCCCCCCCCCCCCCCTTCAGTTATCGTCCACCCCATAGTCCACATACCGAGTCCACACGGCAACTGTAGATCCACTATCCGGATGTTGTCGATGCATTGTTGATCAACCATCCACACGTCGTTGATCCACCATCGTAGATCTACCATCGTAAATCTACCATCCACATGCCAAAGATCCACCTCGATCCTTCCCCTATTTCAGAGATTGACCCAGAGTGTGTTGATCCATCGGCCACACGTCGTCGATCCACCACCATGGATCTACCGTCCACACGTCGCAGATCCACATCGACCCATTGCCGCAAATCTACCATCCACATGCTACAGATTCACCGTTGATCCTTCCCCCAGTTCAGAGATGGATCCACCGTCTATCAATCGACAATCTACATGTCGTCGATCCAGCGCTACAGATTTACCGTCCATACACTACAGATCCACCTTTGATCTTCCCCATATTCTATTTGTTAGTTGTTATTTGTTGTTTTTTTTTTTTTTTTTGTTATTTGTAACTACTTAAAACTAAGTTATTAATTTATCTCAAAACAAATAATTCCTCTAACAACAAAGTAATAAAGAATTCCTCTAACAACAAGTAATATTCTTAGTAGTAAAATAGAAAGAAGCAAGTATTAGAAAATATGTATTCTATCATAATTAGAACAAAAAAGAATAAAATTTTGAAATTTTAGGGTTTACCAACAGGTTTACCCAGACAACCCGAGTAAGATACAGGTGTAAGTAAGGACTACTAGGAAAAATTCGGGTAATTTTTACTCAGACCCGTTTCGGCCTAGTATTAACTGTACCTGATGGGTCGACCCGTTTGCCAGGTCAAATAGCATTCATTGGAACCTGAATTCTTTGTTTATTCTATGAAAAATTAGGTGAAACTTTCGTTTGATTCTAATAAGGTTCCTTTGACCAAGGGTGGAGTATTTGTTGGCAAAGGTTATGAATGAGAATGCAAGTACATGTTCTATTTCCTTGGTTGATTGCCTTGATGCTTAGCATGCTAGGTTAGGACATGTAAACTTTTCATGTATCAAGAAAATGAAACATTTAGGAACACGAAGGATATAAAAATTACCAAAATCGAGAAATTCAAGTATGTGTTGAACCCAAACCAACCAAGAAAACTTTTAAGCCAATGACCAAAAGAGAAACCGAACAAGTTACTCTAGTTTACATAGAGTTACGAGATATGTCAAGGAATATTTTGTAGAAGTAGTAAGAAATATTATATCATTTTTGCAGATGACGGATTTAGGTAAACCAAGGAATACCTCCTTAGATGTAAGGATGAAACTGAAGAGAAGTTCACTACTTATAAGGCTGAGGTTGAGAACAAGTTTGATAAGTAAATAAAAAGGTTAGATCTGATGGATCAAGCGACTATGATCTGGACCCTTTAAAACATTTTTGTGGAAAGAATGGAATAGTTCATAAGGTGAAACCCTTATCCTCTCGAGTTTAAAATAATTTAAAAAAAAAACCTAGTTTTTAGATTTTGAGTAGGATTTCTAATCATGCCAAGTCCACACTCGTGGCCAAGAAAGGGGTGAGGTAGCCTTAAGTGTGTTTTCTAGTAGGCCAAAGGATGCAACAAAGGCCAATCATGCATGCAAAGGCTGCCAAGGCCTCGTGCGCTCTAAAGGCTGCTAAGGCCACGGTTGCCTAGGCCAAGGCAAGGCCCTGATAAGGCCATACCATGGTTGGCCTTAGCCTTGGCTTTGTTATAGAGTCAATGAGCTAGTGATAGACATGTCATAAAACAACCTGGGGGAGGAGATAGGGTTTTCAAACAGTAATGGGGTATTTAAACTAAACAACAAGCATGTATTTCAATTAAACTAATTAACAATTTCAACCAATATGCTAACTAACAATCGCAAACAATTATAAAGCAGTAAGTAAAAAAGATTAACTTATAAATGCTTGACAAGGAGATTTAAATGGTCCAGCTTGAACTACCCTTAAGCCTAAATCGACTTCTTTAAGGAAGTTCCTTACAAGAGCAATAAACTCCACTAAAAACATTCTTCTTCCGGGCCAAGACCAAAACCCTTATAAACAGTTGGTTATATCCCCACACCAAGCCCATGTCCATAAATCTAACCAAGACTTGATAACCCAAGCTTTGATCACAATCATTTTACAAAAATTAATCGTTTATAAAGAAATCCTCTTAGAAGGAAATGAGTACGAATAAAACTCTAGTACAGTAGAGAGATGGAAAAATTGATGACTTGAAGACATTCACTCTCATTCAAATAATTGTTCGAAAAGATGCTCTCATTGATGATATAAAATCATGAAGATGAGGAGATAAATTTTAGTCCTTGAGACTTGATGTTTCTCTAATGAATGGGGTCAGAATATGCTTTCTGTAGTGTATAATGAAGCCCTAAATTATTTTATGATATAAAATAAATGCGTTATAGGAGGATTTAACATGATTTTAGCAAAATCAAGCGCTATTTCAAATCGAGGAGCTTACAATGACTATAACAAAATGCATCAACTACAATCCACTTTTAGAGGCCTGTTGACCCAATATAATGGGCAGTATTGCCAATGAAGTCAATTGCTATGGTTATCTCACGAAAATTACCTTCTTATTTTGAGTATAACTTCTCCAGAAAAATATAATTAAAGGGTCGTTTTTTTTTTCTTTTCTTTTTTTTTTGTTTGAAAAGATAAAGAATTGGTTTATTAGAATATGAGAAGATTACTCGAAAATCATTTTAGAAATAGCTCCAAAGTTTTTTTTTATTTTTCATGAAACACACTTGTTTGAAAGATTTTGAACTCACATGCTTTGCATGAGGTGTCCTAAGATCATTCTAGGCCATAATCATTAATCCAACCAGCAAACCAAGACTAGATATATACATAATAGTAAAAATCAATCTCAAGTGTTTGATTCCAAACCACATGTCCAATTTCTCAAATATGTCTTCATGAGTGTCTATGTATATACCTATTAAGCATCAACTTAAAGCACATATTAGAAAACAATCAATATGTTATTATCATCAAAACAAGATGTAAGCCTAGGTTATCCAATCATAGGGTTAAACTGACCATATTCAAGAAAATTAGCGAAACGAAAAATGAACTTTATGAAAACCATATGTCAAATACCTTAAAGTGTGGGGGTTACTTGCCAAGTTTATGCTTCCTGAACCTAGGAAGAGGCAAAAAAGCTATAAGACCTCTAATCACTTATTTATAGGTTATGCTGAGCATAGTGCTGCTTACTGGTTCTTGGTTCTTAATACTGATGTCCTGAATACCGAGACCATCACAAAATTAAAGAATGTTAACTTCTCTGAGTATATGTTTCCTTTCAAATCAAGGGTGCATAGACCTATTCAAATAACTGAAAATGGGGGAACTCGGGATATAGATTTAGAATTGCAAGTATGTAGGAAGACTATAAGAAGACCTATTTGGAGATGATTTCAGTACCTTCTTGATGGATAATGATCCACTAACTTCTCGTGAGGCTGTGAGTCATCTGGATACTACCTTTTGGCGAGAGACTATAAATAGTGAGATAATATAAATTGTGACAAATCACAAGTCAGAATTCAAGAGAAAGATGAAATCTAATGGTAAGACCGAGAAATTTAAAACTAGGTTGGTAGAAAAGGGTTATAAACAGAATAAAGACCTCGACTACTTTATTTCTATTTACGAGTTGCTAGAACTTCCTTTGCAAAAGTGTTGATTGCTTTAACACAACTCAAAAAATTATTATACACCAAACTAATTTTAAGACTGCATTCCTCGATGAAATTTGGAGGAAAAGATATACATAGAACAACTTGAAAGGTTTGTATCTCCAGGGAACGAAAGCAAGTTATGTAAATTGGTGAAGTCTTTATATTGTCTTAAGCAAGCCCTTAAGTAATGTCATGGTAATTGTGATAGTGTGATGACTAGTAGTGGGTATAAAATGAATGAGGCGGATAAATGCATATGCACCAAGTATGATAATAGCAACATTGGACTTGATTTTTTGCTTATATGTTGATGTATGCTTATAATTCGTACGAGCCTTGAGGTGATTAATGAGACCAAAACTTTTCTATCCTCTAAGTTTGATAGGACTTAGGCAAAGGCATGTGATACTTGGTAGTAAATTAGCTAGAATTCATGATGCATACATAATTTTTACAAGAGCACCTTTTGGAGAAAGTGTTCAAGAAATTTAGACATTTTGAGGCTTTCACTATTGGTACACAAAAAAAATCTAGCTTACACCTACTGAAAAATACAGGTAGTAATGTATCATAAACTAAGGCCCTGTTTGACACAAAAAATAAAAATTCTAGTTTTTTTTTTTCAGTTTTGGAAATTAGAAAAAAAAGTTGCGTTTGGTAACCAAATTTTTTTCTTCTTCAGATTAAAAAACCAGCTTTTAAACTAAAGAAGAAGAAAAAAAAAACTCCAAAAATGAGTTTTTTTTTTTTTTAGACCACCACCGCCACCCTCTCGGCCCACTGTCGGCAGCCACCGCCCACCGCCGGTTACCACCGCCGACCGGCAGCCACCTCCGGCCACCACCACCAGCGGTTGCCGGCGGCCAACTCCGACCATCATCGTCGGCGGCAATCTCCGGCGACCACAACCGTCAGCCAAAAAACTCAAAATAAAAAATAAAAAATGGGTTATCAAACACCCAAATAAAAACTGAGTTATCAAACATCCACTTGTTTTTGTAAAAAAAAAATATTAGGCTGCTCTTTAATGTTTTTTAAAAAACTGAAAAAAAAAAAAGTGTTATCAAACAGAGTCTAAGTATGCCCCAAGTGATTGGTGACCTAATGTACTTGATGATTGCACCTCACTTGATATAGCCTATGCAGTTAACAGACTTAGGGACACAACAAAACCCTAATACAAATCATTGGACTTTGTTGACTGAAGTGCTTAAGTATCTTACGGGAACTATGGATTTTGAGTTATTCTACAGTGGGAAACCTACAATATTAGAGGTGTCTTGTGATACCAACTGGAATTTTGATTCAAATAAGACCAGCTCTAGTAGTGGCTACATCTTTACCCTAAGAGCTAGTGCAATTTCTTGAAAATCTTGCAAACTTATACATTCCACTACGAAATCTGAGTTTGTAGCCATAGAGAACACAAGTTCTGAAGCAAAATGGCTCAAAAACCTGTTAGCAGACATCACTCTACGAGCAAGACCAATTCCATTTGTGTCACTGCGTTGCAATAGACAAGCTGCGATGGACACTCAAAGAATAAAAACTATAATGGCAAGAGCAGGCATATATTATCATAAGATAGCTATTGAAATGATGGGACTATATCTCTTAACTAAGCAAAGTCAAAATTAAATCTTGCGGGTCCACTTACTAAACCATTTTGCAAGATACATGTGTGTAATACATCAAGGGCTGGAACATATGCATATTACAGGACCAAATTGATGGAAACAAACCTATGCCAATGATAATGCCCGGGTGTATGTTCATACAGGTAATAATAAGTTATTAGGTGGTCTATCAAGGAACTATTCTTTTATATCTCTATTCAGCCCATTCCTAGGGTGAATGATAATGCATTTCTACAATGAATGTGATTAAGCTTTAAGCTATTAATGGTTTTCCATAGACCTCGTTTAGGTGGTGTTTACAGTTGTAATACACACTTGATGGAGTCAACTATGTAGGTGTGGAGGTGGGGCCGCCTCCTATGAGTACATAGGCATGTCCTCTAGAGCACTCATAAAATTCCCGGTATGGTGCATGGCCAAAATGTGCCAAGCTGCGAGAAACAACCTTGCTTAGAGAACTTAGCGTGGGTGATATGTATTATGGCTCACTTTCGGGAATGAGGTTCAAAGAAATGTTAAATTTCACCAAATATATGTGGTGCAAAGGTTAATTACTCTATGCATAGGTTCATAGTCCATAAGACGCCAAAGTTTACGCGCTACTTTCTCGTGTTCCTTTTATTTGTACCTTGTTTGTTCTTTCATTTTGCCTTTGAAATATGTGGGGAATTGCATCTAGATTTATGGTATTTGAAAGTTGTTTTGTTAAAAACTTCTTGTCCCACGTGTTAGCTTGAGAGACATTTAATTAGTTTATAACCGACAATCTATTACGAACTTTGTAAAACAAGCTAGCATATAGGTACTCCCATGTGCAAGTGAGCAAGCCATATGAGAAAATTATGCGAAAACCCAATAAATCAGGAAATTATGAGGGCATATCAGAAAATTATGCGGACACCCAATAAATCAGGCGCCTTACGTGTTTCTTCTGTGGGGGAGGGGGGAGGGGGGAGGGAAAATGCAACCCAAAATGCCTGCATGTGGGTACTCAGTTAAGGCTCGTTTCTGCTACTCATTTGTTTATCACTTGTAGAAATTTTGGGCCTCTGATAATTACTTAAAGGATCATTTGCACATAAAACCCTATAGTTTGAGAGTATGTGCGCATTTCACCTTACTATTTCAATTTTGGCTCAATTCACCACATCGTTTCTCAATTTGTGTTTAATTTACCAATTGACGGCTGAACTGCAATTTCTTGGATGCCCGTCAAATTTTCAAGGATAAAATTGTAACTTTGCCCTTTTTTCCTATCATGACAGCCATGTCATTTCAGTATCTCTCAACCCCCCCACCCGACACCCTGCCTTCAACCCCCACCCCCTGCCTTGCCTGCCCAGAGAGCACCACCACCATCTAAACCGAACCACCACTCTCAAGTCTCAACACCCACTCTCTATCCACCATCACCGCATACACCATCACCATCAACATCACCATCACCGCACACACCAAAAAGCCATTCTATCTCCTTTCCCAACTGCCACTATCCCTTTAATACCCCCAATTACATCTAGATCCACCAGATCTACCACACCAAAAAGTCACCATAATCGTCGCGAAGCCCATGGCCGCACTGCAGCAATACTTCATCCACGACTACAAACCCCACCGGCATCGGGCAATAGACTGCCAGTTCATGGCCCAGCCTGGTGCTACAGGCCAGTCCCCTTCCACATCACGACGGCGGCACCAGGTTTGATGCTAAGCATATGTAGATCTGTGAGGGAGGTGCTAGATTTGAAACATTATGGAAAGGGGAGAGCTTTTGGGTTGTGACTTTGTTGTTACGGCTGTGTAGTGTGGTTGTGGCGGTGGTTGTGTATGAAAGGTTGATGGTATTATGTGTAACGAGCGGCAAAGGTAATGGTACTGTGGTGGTGGCAGAATCAGGTACGCATGGTGATGGTGGTGGTGGCGGCAGAAAAAATGGGTATGGTGGTGTTGTTGGCGGCGACGGCAGAAGTAGGTATGGTAGTGTTGGTGGGCGGTGGATCAACTGAAACATGAAGGGGAAGATGAAGATGGTCAAATCTTGACCTGGTTCCCACGTGTCAACCCATTATTGGCAAATGCTGATGACGTGGCTGCCATGATGGGAAAAAGGGGAAGTTACAATTTTATCCCTGAAAATTTGACGGGCATCCAAGAAATTGGAGTTATGCCCGTTAATTGGTAAATTTAACACAAATTAAGAAATAATGAGGTGAATTGAGCCAAAATTAAAACCCGGAGATGAAATGCGCACATACCTTCAAACTATAGGGTTTTATGTGCAAATGATCCTTTATTAAATCATCATACGATACATGTTTTTTCAAACTGATTAAAATGAGATTATCTAACCTTTGTGTCCTAATTGAATAGCATGTGTGTTTCTCCTCGTTTTTCCTTCATTGCCTTTGATATATAAGATTATCATTTCTAGTCATTCCAGACACCAACCTTCAGCACCAAGGCATTGTCCTCGAGCGCTGAAATTAGCTTTCAAGGACAATGCTATACATGCTTCAATTCTCATCTTCCAATCTGATAAGTACTTTCCAATTTTACTTTTGGTCTCATGATGGTTTTCAATACCCTATTTCCAAAAAAATTAACGGCGCGTTTTCTCAAACATTTTGAGCTGATGATAACTTAAGAATAAAGCATGAGAAATTTTAATGTTTACTTTGAAGTTTATTCCATAAGATGATGGGCTCATCTCTGCCTCTTGCTTACCACTTATCTCAATTGTGGGACGTAACAACTCATACATAACTTCACAACCTTTTCTTTAAGCATGGGTCTACTGCATTAGGCTTCTCCAACCAGTTTTTATTCTTAACAAATTCATTTTTAATTCATTTCTTTATTTATTTGTGAGGTTAGTATCTAAATAAACAAAAAAAAAATTAATTCAACCCGGCCAACCTGGTGTAGTTAAATCAATTAGGTTATAATATAAGTTGAGTTAGTTGACACAATGAATATAACCATAAATGATGTAATGCCAAATATATAAAATCACAACCTATAGAGGATAAATTTCACGCTCATATATCACAATAATAACATCATATGTTGAAATGTCATGAAAATTGTTTGCAATGCATATTAAAATTGTCTCGTGTGCGTACAGTTTACGAATATGATGGATTATCCCCCCCCCCCCCCCCTATTTTTTGAAAAGTATGAGAAATATCTATCATCGTGGTAGAAATATGAAGCCAACATCCCTGGCCTCAGAGATTATAGTGTGGCAACGTATAAATAAATAAAAATGAAATACAAATAAACAACAAGTTTAAGGTCTAACACCCTTGGACCTATAGGGAATAAAAGAAAGCACAAATGAAATTTAAAAGTGCACAAATTAACCTTATCTCTGACTTCGAACTCCTCTATTGACCCGAATATTATCTTCAAAATGCGATTATTTCTAATTGTTAGCCCTATGGTTGGATAACCTAGGGCTTACATCTTGTTTTGATGATAACTACGCATTGATTATGTTCTAATGTGTGCTTTGAGTAGATTCTTAGTAGGTATATACATTCACACTCATGAAGGTACATTTGAGAAGTTGGATATATGGATTAAAGCCAAAGAAGCATAAAGTTATAGTGGACATGATATCGAAGCTTTATCAAATCCAATGTTAAAGAGCAACAAAAATGCATAAGCTAAGTTACTATCAATTATGATTGATCTTTATTATTATATAACTAGTCTTGGTTTGATGTTGGATTGATGAATATCGCCTGTCAAGCACATAGGAAACCTTGCATTGCATGTGAATTCATAATCATTCACACAAGTGTGATTCTTGAAAATGAGTAAATTTTGGAGATTACTTAGATTTTCTCAAAAACAATTTTGGTGGTAGTCTTTTCATATTTTGATAAAACTTTTCATTAGTTTGTCAACGTAAAAAACGGGGCCTCAATCCGATTTTTTTAGAAAAAAGTTATGCCCAAAGTAAGAAATGTAGTTTCGTGAGACATTCGAGAAATGAGCAATAAGGTAATACAGTCAACTACATTGGGAATGAGTGGAATTTATTGACCGTTGGTTGAAAAATAGTAGCTAGTTTTGCCCAAAATCATGGCAAATTTTTCAATAACGACTATATTTGATATCTACCCTATAAAAAGGATTTGGGCTTCATCATACACCACGAAAATCACATTTTAAGCCTTCATTCATTAGGAAAACATCAACGATCATGGATTAAACTTTTCTCCCTTCGTCTTCATGATCTTACATCATTGAAGAGAGCATCTTTGTAACCAATTCTTTGATTGAGAGTGAGCATTATTCAAGTCATCAATTCTCACATCTCTCTGTTGTACTAGAACATCATTTGTACTTCCTTTCAAGAGGGTTCCTTTTACACAATTGATCTTTGTAAAAGGATTGTGATCAACACTTGGGTTTGTCAAGTCTTGAGTAAGCTTTGTGGATTCAAGGCTTGTGCTTGGTGTGGGGATATCACTAAGTGTTGTAAGGATTTTGATCTTGACCTAAAAGAAGATTGTTGGAAGTAGATTTTAGTGCTTTTGCAAGGACTTCTTTGAAGAGGTGGATGTAGCCTTAAAGGTAATTCAAGCTGAATCATTTAAAACTCTTAGTCAAATATCTCTAACTTAATCTCTTTACTTATTGTTCTATAATCGCTTGAGATTCTTCATTGATATATTGCTTGGTTTGCCCTGAGATTAGTGGCTATGTTTAGTTTAAATTTCCATTAATATTCAAAGAACCTATTCATCCCCCTCGAATGTTGTTTTATTGGTTTCACTATCATCTAAAACCACATAGCCACCATGCACTACCTTTAAACCGATTTGATCCGTCCCAACCCAGTGCCACCCACCGATTACGTGCCACCACACCACCACTGCGTCCGTGCATCAGCCCACATTACCACCCACTAAACAACAAACAGATGCTGCTTGCCTCAACCACGCCACCCCACACTACGACACCACACACAATGACGAAAATGCACCACACCGAGACCACTAATCACCAGACCAACAACTAGCAATAGCACCAAGCTAAGAGGAGGGAGATAATAAGCACTAGCATAATATTACACCGCTGCGCTTAGTAGCCAAATACAATACAAACTATAAACAAAAAGGGCACCACGCTAGGAGGGAAGGGATTAAAACCCTAGCATCAAACTACCCCATTACCTCAATTGTTGTTGTTATTGTTGTTGTTGTCGACATCGCTGCTACCTCCGCTGTCGTTGTCGCCTTTGCCGTTGCTGCCATCGTCGCCAGCAGGCCACACCCTAAAAGACAATGGGGAGGATGCACCCGACCACCTAGCTAACCTACATGCAATCGTTTTTGCCCCATCACCCAAACCACTAACTCGCCTAATAAACCACTCCAAGACATGGGCAGATTTCAGATCTATTCTCCAGTTAAACCACTAGCCCGTTATCCAATACGAAACCATCTCCAGGTCATCTGAAGAGTAATCCAGCCAAGGAAAATAACAAACAAAACAAACCTTAAAAAACTAAAAGAAGTACCACACCACCATCAGCCGATGAAAACAAGCAGTGGCGGTGGAAACAAGGGCTACGAAAAGCAAAATTATGGGGGGAGAGAGGAATTAGAGCGTGCGGCCCTCTTAGTAGTGTCTAATGGATTATCTATGTTCAGAAAAAAGATGTTAAGCATTGATAAGGAATTAAAGTACATGCACATCGTAACGTGTATAGACGTAAAGAATATCAACCATCCAAATGACAAAATTAGATAAAGCTTTATTTGGTGTAGGACGGGTTTTCAAATAAGATTGTGAACTTTTCTTACTTTAACTGTAGCTCGTTACTTATGAGCCATATATCTTAATAGTAAAAAAATTAGCAACAAGCTATGTTGCTGCCAACGACAGTAAAACGACCTTAGTACTTAAAAATCCACGACTATCATTATATACACACATACATATATATATATATATATATATATATATATATATATATGTCTATGTGTGTGTGTGTGTGTGTGTGTGTGTAGGGGCCGATCTATGTCTCTAACTGTCATATGACCGTCCACTAGAGGTTGTGGACCGCTACACTTAGTAGCGGTTAGGAGCCCACAAACTGACAGACAGCTCAAATCCAACTTGATTCCTAGGAAAATTTGGGAGGGGGGGGGGGAGGGTAGCAGTTAGCCAGAGAGCTAGATAATTCTAGCGTTAGATATGGATCAGCGCATATGCACACACACATACACACGGGAGGAGCAGATCCACATCTATCGGTGGAGATCTCCAACTCCCCGCCTACCGCTACTCTTAGTAGCGATTAGTCTTACCCTCCCTATTTTCGTGGTAGATGTGGATCAGCCATATATATATATATATATATATATATATATATATATATATATATATATATATATATATATATATATATATATATGACAGTGTACATTTGATTCTTATATTAACTCCAATATTCAGTTTATATTAAGTTTTGTAGTGTATATGTAATTTAATTTTTGTAATAATTTTCTCATGTCATCAAAAATCATGTGCAATACTCACAAACTCAAGATTATACGCAAATAAAGCATTGGTTTATAAACTTACGTGATCAATGAGACGATTTAAAGAATTCTTTGGAAGATTCAAGGGCTTGAGGATACACAAATCACAAATCTAGCTGCTAGTGCTGCTGGGAAGATAGTGAAGAAGAAGAAGACTTCCGAAATAAGGATTTTCTCGTATATATATATAATACCGTTCGCTACAATGTCTAGCGGACGTGTAGGAGTTTGGATGAAGACAAACAGCCTCACTGTCCGAGTGATAATGTAGCAGACGGTGAGGGGACAGATACGACTTGTTGGCCGCCAAAAGTCATCTGCTACATTATGTAGCGGACAACTTTGGCTAACAACAGGTCAAGTCAAAAAGTCGTCATCTACATAATGTAGCAGACGGGTACTATTCCATAAAAAGGACCGTTACATGGGGGCATTTTGGTCCAAATGACCGTCTATTACATTATGTAGCGGACGACTTTCTTTTAGAAAAAAGAAACTAGATCTGGTTTGTCCATCCTTAAAGGATGGACGACCAGACCGTGATCGCAACTTAGCTAAAGTTGCATGCACTGTCAATGGATCAGCTCCCTTTAAACATATGTTCGCTCCCGTCCGGGCGCGCGCGCGCACACACACACACATGCATATATATATTTATAAATATATATATATATATATATATATATATATATATATACACACACACACACACACACATACGTACACAAACATATAATCCGTATTATATTATTATCATAAATATGCAAAAAATAGTGTCGTACCAGTTGGTTTGATTTGATTTTTTTGTGACAATCTAGAAAAGATTGAAAAACAACTAGTGATCGCAACTTAGCTGAAGTTGCATGCACTGTCAATGGATCATCTCCCTTTAAACATATGTTCGCGTGCGCGCGCACACACACACACATGTGTATATACACACACATGCATATATATACACACACACACACACACATAATTCGTATTATATTATTATCATAAATATGCAAAAAATAATGTCGTACTAGTTGGTTTGATTTGATTTTTTTGTGACAATCTAGAAAAGATTGAAAAACAACTAGCTGCTAATTAAGATAAGTTACCCCCAGCACCATCCGTTCTGGGGATTGGTTGAGATAAACAAAACTCTCTTCTTGGTTTGTATCTGTACATTGTTTGTTAATTCCGTTCATGCAATACATGCATAATGTTGCAGTTTTTTTTTTTTTTGGGGAACCAAAAGATGAATTATTTAAGCAACAACTTGAATCACATAATGTGGGGTGACTTTCCTGTTAACATCAAAGTACAGGGGGATGAAAAAATTAATGTTGCATTACTAGTTAGTTGATGTTGCAGCACAATGTTCTAAATTGTCAATACATATTTTAATCCCACTAGTAACATACTAATTAATAAACCTTTTGGTACATTTGTTTTTTATACTCAATAGCATTACTCGCTCAAGAAACAACCAATCTATCCACCAATTTTCGGATCTATGTCCTAAAGTAAAGGAGGTCGTGAATCATATTCCCTAAAATGAACTAACAACCAACACAATCTTCTCTCTCCCTCCCTCCACAAGATCATCAACCAAGCCAAGCAACAAACGAATGGACAACCCATTTCTCTCCCTTTCTTCTTCACCTTGAGTGCCATAAGCTAACCAAGCAAGAGATGCATCAACCTCTTTAACCTTGTAGCATCTACATTTTTCGATCCATTATGCCTAAATCCACAACCAAATCAACCACTTAAATGACCTTCAACATGGAAACAGAACTTCAAAAGCTGAGATTACTACGTTCATTCAAGCTGAGAACCGATTCTACGAGTACTAGAGAAGATCCCGACATTGATTATCATGGATATACGAGCTTGAAGGACATCATCCTTCATTCTCCACCGTACCATGCAACGAGCTATGAGGGCAACACTGCCTTCAATTCTTCTGACATTTCCATTAGAAATGAGCTCGTCAAGCATGCGGCCTCGGCCTACGTTCAGTCTGCGATTCTTGCGAATCGAAATCAAAACTGCTTGGGTGATCTTTTGGCGAGGATCAAGAACAAGGTTGTGCGTTGTTGCTCATGCTGGTCATGGCACTTCTATGAGAGCATGCCTTTTGGCCCTTGTTTTGAAGTAATATATCGAATCTTTGGCTAGGTTTAATAAGATTTTGAGCAGCATAGCATGATGCCTAACTACCTCGGTCTGTAGAGAAGGATGATCGAGTGCAAGAGACCCATGCAGGATCTGGATATAGAATTTAGGAATTTTTTTTTCTTCCTATTTTCTCTTATATATAATTGTCTTACCTGCTATTTTGTTTGTACCTTGTAAGAGCATTATTCAATTATTTGATTTACATTACATATGGTTGCAACAGTTATAGAAGAAGATATGGGAGAATTTAAGGACAAATGCCAATTGGCACATTGGTATCTTATGGTCAAATCATTCAAATTTGAGGCGTTTCAGGTTTATTGCATACATGTGAGATGTAAAGAAGCAAAGGGTTAGTTTGATGTCATGTCTGTTTGTATTGTTTGGCATGAAAAAGCTCCAGATCATGGCATAAAAATGCATTAAGGAGATGTAGATGTTGTCCAGAAACATAGTTTGGTGTGGCAGACGGGAGATTGAGACAACGGCGAGCTTTTGAGCGACCTTTGCCGTTGGTCAATTTTTAGTTTGATTTCCTTTTGCTATTACGAGGCTAACTTAGGCACATACTCGTAAGTTGATTCCTCGACGACTTTGTACGTAGTATCTTCGTTCAACCTCCGGACGACTTTACTCTCCATTTGCTTTTTGTTATGTATATATAAATGGTGCATTTTTACCACGACGGATACTTGTTTTTTTGTTGTAATTTTAACCAAAGAAAATTAAGAAATTAGTTCTACTCTCCTATTTTCGGTTTGGTCGTAAGCTAAAGGATTTGGAAAGGGGTCATAGTGTTGGAAAATGGGAAGGAACCAAGTGTCACACTGACATCAAAGATTCGTGTTCTTTGCAGATGTTTCAATTTTTGATTGGGAACCTTTGTCCTAGCCCGTCAAAACTGTATGGAAAAGTTTAGACTGCTACGTACCATGGCCCTAGTAGCAAATGTGTATCCCATAATTTGAATAACATGGTGGTACGATTGGAAACAAGAGCATTAGTTACAACAGTTTTGAATGTGACATAGTACAGTTGGAAAATTTTCTTCGACTCGTCGTACCATTTTGGCTATCCGTCAATTATGTTTGGTATGCATTGTGGTCATTTCTGGTTGGACCGACGATATCAAATGGGTCATGGTTAGAATCAAGAATCTGTTCCTTAGGATTAATTTTTGTCCAATGACATGAACTAAATAAAAAGAATCTACTCCTTAATTAATTAATTAATCGCTAAGCTAATTAAAATTTCTAACCAAATTGAATCATATAACAACGCAATTCATATCAACGTAAAGTTAAACCATTTTTAGTTAAAAAGGAATCATTCATCAATCTCAAAAAGGAAAATGGACAGAAGACCTAAAGCAGATGAAAAAGCTGGGGGCAAAGTTTCATTTTTCTTTTTTGCTTCTGGGGGGTGTATCTGACGCGGTGACGCTATTCAACTGTGCCCCCTAGGCGAACTAGCCGCTACACCACCCTGCAGAGGAAGGAAAGCGACCAACTGACACTCCGTCGTCATCCGCCGGCGTGCTGTACGATCCCTGTCGGCTTGTCGTCTCCCTCCTCTCTTCTCTCTCCTCTCTGCTCGATCTGGGCATCACATGCATGTATGCATGCAAGAATCAATCAATCCCATATACATACATATATGCACCTGCGTTCAAAGGGACAAATGGGGGTGGTCTCTGACCGTGTCCGTACGAGTCTTACGCCTCCACTGTACTGACTGAGCCGCTCATACTTTGACACTTGTCATCTTTTGCCATTCTCTCTCTCTCCTGCTCCCGAACCGGTTCAGGTTCAGGTTCAGGTAATTTGAGTGAGGTGACCAGAAATTTTTTCTGTTGGGATTCGGGAGTGCTGAAAATGGTGGGGGAGACCCGATGAGGTGTGTGTGTGTGTGTGGCAGTAGTCATGGGTGTCATGTGGGCGGCGCGTGACTTTGACCGTGAAGTCAGCTTTTAACTAAAGCAATTCTTTTTACCCATTTTCTATGCAATCTTTTCAACTTCAATATGTTGTAACCCCCCCCCCCCCCCCAAATTTATTTATTTTTAACCTAAATCACCATTATAAAGCCATAATTTTCATTTTCGGTTTTTATGCTAATGACCAAACATATTATTTTTATCGTGTATATTTATCATTTTCTGTTTTTGGGTGAGAAAGTTTAATTCAAACAGTACCAAAATGTGAAAACATATTTTACCTTTTTTCGACCGCATCTCACCCATTGTCTTTAAAAATCAGATAGAAACGTTTTGTCAGAATGATGAAAGTACGCAACCATATTTTTTAACTGGATACGAAAATGACGAAAAAGAACAAGGTAAACGGACAAGCCATAAGAAATCCAGATGTTTCAAGGTAAATAATTTGAAACTTTGAAGATACACTCCTTAAACATCTTGAACTTGGGAAAGAGTATGGTCCAATGCAACCGAGCCATTGTCATCAACAGAGCTGAAGTGAATTGTAATTAAAAAAACACGCATTCATTCTAATTAGTTGTGCAATAGCTAGTATCAGCTATCTGATCCGTGATCGAAAACCGACATTGTCGTGGACCGGACTTAAACCATTCTAAAAACTTAGTCCACTTTTCGAAAGTTAACTGTTTCACCAATAATACGACATTGTAATTTAGCTATTGAACGTTGTGGTAGACTTAGGACCTCACTCCACAATTATATATTTGGATTTGCATGCCAGCCACCCTGCGTGTGTGGACACAATCATATGCATATAATCACAGTACATTATACATGTACACATGAGATCATATAGGTAATCGAGGGTTAACACGTCTGCCAAGGGGCCGAGGCATGCTTTTAAAGTTGGCTGATTAAGAGGCCGTACACCCAAACCACGCTCAGAGCTTGCCGGCCGCACCACTCCACACACACACGAGATCCCCTTGCAGCTTTCATATCCCCTCTCTCGCTCTCTCTCTCTCCTCTCTCTCTCTCTCTAAAAGTAACGCTTGAACTTAATATTTTCCGAGCCCTAGGAAACGGTTGGTCTTTCACTACCGATCGAACAACGTGCCTTCATCTTGACTGACTTTATCTATCTCTCTCTGCTTTTGTAAAGTACTTTCAAACTCAGAATTCCAAAAATGTTGTAGAACACACGCCTAGTGTGAGCCTTTTTTGTGCTAAGTACACACCGTACCGTGGTTGCAAAGGTGTCGAGAATTCTGTTTTTAGTGACAGATTAGAGTGACGTTAGTGAAAAAAGAGCGTGGATTTAGCGATGTATGATGTTTATATATCTATATATATATATGCCATACTTTCTTTGCTCTTCGAACCTGAAACAAAGCCCTGCTGCCCTTTATCCAACTAGGGTTTTTGGCAACCCCTGCAAACCACTTTTACTCGTTCCAGAAATCCTGACCCTGATTTTGGTTTTGTTGTAGTTTTGATATCCAGAAAGAAGACATGCAGCTGGTGACACAAGCACCGGGGATTCAGGTGGACGGCTGCGATCAGCCGGGGGCGACGAAGACGGAGACGGCGTACGAACGGATCCGCCGCCTGGCAGCGGGGAACGCGGTGGTGGTGTTCACCGCCGCCGGCTGCTGCATGTGCCACGTGGCGAAGCAGCTCCTGTTCGGCCTCGGGGTGGGCCCCACCTTCGTGGAGCTCGACCGGGAGGCCGCCGGCCCCGAGATCCTCGCCGCGCTCTACGGCCTCACCGGGGACGCCCGGCACCAGCAGCAGCCGGTTCCGGCAGTGTTCGTCGGCGGCAAGTTCTTGGGCGGCGTCGAAACCCTGATGGCCTGCCACATCAACGGCACCCTCGTCCCTCTCCTCAAGGACGCCGGAGCTCTGTGGCTCTAATGATCTGTTGCTGCCTACCGGCCGGAATACTAACCCTCGTCACCGGAATATCCTTTAAAATATAGGTTTCTA
The DNA here is from genome assembly GCA_033065855.1 of Escallonia rubra. Taxonomy (NCBI): domain Eukaryota; kingdom Viridiplantae; phylum Streptophyta; class Magnoliopsida; order Escalloniales; family Escalloniaceae; genus Escallonia; species Escallonia rubra. The sequence continues at coordinate 22,183 of JAVXUO010001497.1, forward strand.
TTTGATAATATAGTTAACTAACAAGCTGAAGGCGGTGATTAGCTGTATGAAAATGCTAAACCGGCCGGAGATATCGATGTTGTCGAAACCCTGATGTTTTCATGTCTTGATGTAGTTGAAACTGATTGGAAGTTATATACCGAAAGTTAATAGTGCTACTTAAATTTACAAATATATACTATATTAATGCTTTAATTTCTGGTTTTGAAGATTTTGAGTTTCTGTTCGTTTATTCTGTTTTCCTAAATTCTTTGGGTTGGTTGAGAATGTTGCTATCTTGGAATTGTTCTGAGGTTTTGGCCGGAATTTATGGTGGTAAAGTCGGTAGAGGGTGGCCGCCGGGGGAATATAAAGCGGTGACACGAGCCATGCAGAGATGGTACCAGTGATGCAGCATTTAGTACGATTGCACACGTCATTTCTTCCGTAGGCAATTTTTTTTTAATTGTATGCAGTGGGAAATAACCCAATAATAATGATAAGGGTATAATTTAATGATGAGAATGAGAATGTGGGTGAGATGATCAGAGTCCTGATGCCTCTTGGTAATCTTCCGAGGACAGTTAAGTTAAGGTGGTCCCCGAATGTTTAAAACCGTTAGATGATCGAAATACGCAAGTTATTATTTTATACATCAACGGTGTTAGATAATCATTAGTTATTATCTAATTTCTTCTGAAGAACATGTTAATTACATAATTTTTTATCTGGTGGGGAATAAAGAAATTAATGACAAGTGATAGTTGTGCCTTTTGATGGGAATGTGGGTAAGAGAATCGTAATCTTTATTCTTCCCGGTAGTTTTCTAAAAATAGTCAAGATGGTCGCGATATCTAGAACCATTGGATGAGAGAAGTTGATTCGATAGAAACAATGGTTATAACACTAAGCATATATGGCGTAAGTTATAATCATGACCATTTGTTTCGGACTATACAATTCTTAAAGAAGAACATGTCATGACAACAGTAATTTTGCTTACTATAGTTGTCTCTTGAATACGGCATTGTTAGGAATATGTTTCATAACAAGTATTACGAAGTCCTATGAAAGTTGTTTTCCCACGTCTTGCATCTCTATTTAATTCCCATGTCATAATTCAAATATCAAAATGAACGAAGTTAGAATCAAGAACTGTGTTTAAAATTGTTGCCTTCGATCGGATGATGTCTCTTCAAACGTCCAATGGTTAACAAAAGTAGTTCCTGGTCATATTGTGGCTCAAGAGGAGTGGACCTGTTACTAAGATATGTCTCTCTTTGTCCATTCAAATGCTATCGAGCAATTGAAAGTAATAGCTCCAGGTTCAAGATTTATAATCGAATCAAATATTTAGCTGGCAAGAAGCTCGTGAACGGCCTAGCTCGATCTGTTAATCCGTAAAGTAGTCCATCAAAACTCTGTAATCTCGTAACTCTATCTAGGGTGTGGCAATTCTTTGACTCAACTACAATAGCCTAACAGCCTAAGTAAATTGCCTGTAGTAAAATTAGAAAAGATTATACCTGATTTAATTTAGATTAAATTAAATTTGACAATTTGAAAATTTAATCCGAAACATCCCCTAACTCTTCTCTAGCAATTTTATTCAGTAAATGAGAGGTCACAAATATATATATATATATATATATATATATATATAGAGAGAGAGAGAGAGAGAGAGAGAGAGAGAGAGAGAGAGAGAGAGAGAGATGATCAAAATCAAGAAGAGATGCATAGCAGGAGAGAAAGCAAACAGTACGTTGCAGACCACCATTATGAGATACCAGCAGAGGCCGCCGTAGCTACAAAAACTTTTGGACTTCTATCATTGACTGGAGTCCACTATTCACAAAGCTTCTACTATTATTATTAGTACTAAAAAATAATGTAGCAGCTGAAAGACTAATCAAGCTACCCCTACCTCTCACAATTACAGCAGAGGTGCAAATGACTGATCAACACCATGCATTGAGACTAATCAACACCATTACCGTTAATTTTAACAAAATCGACAAAATATTTTTACTGACAATTTTTAACTAAAGATGCTACGATCAAAATGCCGACAAAAGATCCTTAATCCAGCTTTTCAACTGGGTTTAGCTCCATGGACTGAAGTTGCATATGGGGGCATGAGCATTTTGAACCATTACATGCAATCAGGGGCGGAACCGGGATTTTTTTTCAGGAGGTGCAAAAAATATATCGAATTCACAAAAAAAAAATATTAGTAAAATGGAATGTGAATTCCAGTGCATGCAAGGGTTTCAATTCACCCTCTTCCTTTCCACAAAAATGGTGCAACAAAAATGGAAAGAAGAACAAGATAATGTATGAACGTAGTTCTCTAGAATTGTTTGTGCTTGGAAGGACATGCCCCCACAAGAGAACTAGTAATCATCCCAAAAGAGAAGTACGCACAGAGAGAAGTGATTAGTGTGGAATTCACACCAAAGCCAAGCACTAAGGCAAAAGAAAGAACACAAATTAAAGACACTACCCAGAGAACTTAAACGGTGCAAAACATTTGGCAGGTGGAAAGCCAATTTGGTTGTTTCCTTTTTCCTTTGATTTGGCCCCAAAACTTTTGATTTGCCTCCAAGCAAATCCACTTGATCACCTCTTATACATGTATGTATGCCAGATGTTAAGCAGAAAATTGATGCTTTGAATGCTGAAATAGAGAAGTCTGGAGGGGAGTTGGATCAGAGGGCCTGAAGGAAAATTTGTGCAGGTTAAGGAATTTCTTTGATACACTATGCAGGTTCACCACATATTTTTGCTATCAAATTTCAAAATTTAGGGGGTGCACTATCCCCCCCTAGTCACAATGTAGTTCCGCCCTTGCATGCAATATACATACCTATTCATTCTCACCCTAATTGCATGCATGCCTTCCTTTTTGTTTTTAAGGGACATACCTTGCTTTCTAATTAAGCAGTCTTAGTTCGGAGTAAACCTTGCGTGGTCCCTACCATCTAGGATTAAAGTTGTGGACCGTTGTGTCTGACCATCTAGAATTGTTCGACATGATGGTGGGCTTTATGTGATAGGTGGATGCGTTAAAGAAGGCAAGAAGTTTTTCTTACGATATATTATTGGTCCTTGACTACTCAATATTTTCTACTTAGTTTGTACATCATTCCAAGTGAATTTTGAAATATCATGATGTACTTGTTTGGGGGCATATATGGTTGTTTGATCAACATAAGGTACTTACAATAACATTTCATTGATCCAATTTTTAGCTAAAGAGTACATTTTTTAACTTTGAAAACATATACTCCTCCCGTCCCACATAAATTGATCATTTGTTTTACACGCAAATTAAGAATTTAAGTCATATATGGTGTATTTTTTATTTTATCCTTTAGAGAGAAGAGATGAAGAGAAAGAAAATGAGTTAGTTGAGTATTAAATATGAAGAGAAAAATAAGATAAAAAAGTATAAGAAAGTGGATCAGGAGAGAGAAAATAAGTTGGTGGAGATTTCTATGTGAAAATAGAAATATAATAAAAAAATAATAAAAGGTAAATATGTAAAAAAAAAAAAAATTACAGAATCTTTCTTAATTAAAAAAAAATGAGTAAATTTTGTGAGACCCTAAAAAAAGTAATATATTATTAATTTTCGCGATACGGATGGAATATATATATATATATATATATATATATATATATATATATATATAGTAATTAGATCATGTGTTTTTGCATTTTCAAAATCATTCTTTATTAGCACGAGCTGAAAGCAAGAAGCGGAGAAAATAAAGAAAAAGAGAAGAAAACCAAAGAAAGGAAAAGGCAAATTACTTTTTCAAGGAAGATGTTGAGTGTAGTACATCATTATTCTGAGTTTTAGGTTTAGCAGTACCTTCTTCACCCAAAGCTGACCAGAGGAAGAAAATAGGTCTGCGACGTAGGAACAGTTAAAGAACCAAAATGGATCGGTACTTGCGTCAGCATATCCCATTTGATAATGCAATCAATGTCTAGTGCATATACTAGGTAATGTTACGTTAAAATTAATGTAAAACCTAAGGTCCCGTACGTTTACCATATTCGTTTTCTGTTTTAGCAATGATGATGAAAAAGTTTCTTTTTTATGTACTTTTAACATTATCTATTTTCGTTTTGGATAAAATTACTCAAATAGTAACAAAAAACTGAAAACGCGTAAAAGGTGTTTTCAGCTTTTTTCACTAAAACTTAACCCAATATAAGAAAAAATTGCTAATTTTTTTTTTTGAAAATGATAAAAGTACATGAACAGATTTTCAAACTGAATATGAAAATCATGAAAATAAAAATAGAAAATGAAAACAGAAAATAAATATGGTAAGCGTACTAGTAATCGTACAGTTTTTAGAGCAAAATCGAAGTCAGCGATGTAGTGCGTGGTCATTGGAAAAAATTTGCAAACTAATTGAGGCTGGCAGCTTTAGCGAGACAATGTTCAGCCACAATATGCCTTGTGCACATTTGATTTCTCTCGTTGTACCATTCTCACACGGGTTTTCAAATGAACCGCTTCGCACTTAGATCGAACGTGATCTCTAAGAATGGCAATAAAGTGTAGTCTTAAGAATCATGTGGAGTACTCTCTTACATGAAGGAGGTTTTTCTTTATTTGAAGTTGGCTATCGTAGGATAAGGATTCACTGGGTAACAGTTTTAGTGGAAGAACATTGCGAGTAAGAATATATTATTGCTAAAATTTGTAATAACAACCTTTTGTTACTGAAATGCACTTAGCGATATTTTTATAATACAGCATAAGTATTTTATAGCGAAAGATTCTAAGTCTCAGACTTCATTGAAGGATGTTATATTGCCAAAGCAAATAATGAAGCTTGTGGCGGTCGATGGTTCTTTGAGGTTATTTCTACATCGTTTCATATGGTTAGATATTTTTAAATCACCATAGACACAAATTTAACTTTGAATAACTGAATATTATGAAAACAATTACCGACAGACTGTATAAATTTAATTTTGACTATTCTTCAAAAAAAAAAAGGAGAGAAAACAATGTATATAATTTCAAGAGAGAGAGAGAGAGATGAGATGAGCCGATGAGGCACTGAGTAGGGCAGGTCAGTGAAGGTAGGTAGTCCTAAGTGGTCAATGCATGGCATGCTAATGATTACATGGAGAATGGGTGGATTGGCTCTCAATTTTGAGGCCCTTTGATTCACCGAAGTCGTTTGTGAATCATATAGGAGTGAGATCAGTGAGACCTCAGAGTTTTGACCACGAATCCTAACTTCCACAAACAGAAAGAACTTGTGAATCGCCAGTGCCAACACTGCAGCAGGCTGCTCTCTCTCTCTCTCTCTCTCTCTCTCTCTCTATATATATATATATATATGACTAGAATTGCTAACCTGGGGAGTGGACAGTGGTCCCGTCCATGATATATGTAGTCATCTGATGTGAACTGTGGAGCCATGTATAAGGCACTGGACAACAGAAGTAAGCACCATAGTTCAGTGAAATGTGGGCGACTCCAGCTGCGTATTGGACCACAAAATTTGGAGTGTGCTCGCATGTATTACTGTTAAAGTGTATAATGGCCTCTTGGGTTTTCATTTGTTTCAGGTGGCTTTCAATGCCGTTTATTTTGTGAAAATGGTTAGAGAAGTCGTCTAAATTGATGGGTAAAAATAACACAAGCCTAAAAAGTGCATTTTGAGAAATGTAATATGAAGAAATGACTTTATTGTTTTACATTTATATCTTCCCTTTCATGTTCCTTTTTTCTTGGAGCTTAACTTCTGCTCAATTGATAGGAGTGAGGGACTAATCACCTCAGGACAATTAGGGGATTGTATGCATGATACAAATTTATAGAATTGGTTGTTGTGCCATAACGACAGAACTTTCCTACTTATTTAAGCTAATGAGCACTCCTGGCCAGCTTTTATATAGAGTAGATTAGTGAACTTTGCGCGTATGATCTTGACCAATATTTGTTGCGGTGTGGCTCTGATGTGGGTTTTAATTAACTCTATTGGGCCTAGTCTCCCTCGGTCAATAACAGAGTTGTAACATAGCCCCAATTGTTACAGGCTTGGCTAGAAGCTTAGAGATATAAACGGGCTTCCACATTCACGTGTTTCATGAAATGGAACAGACATAAACTTAGGAAGCTTGGCAAGCTGGTTCGATGATTCGGCCACGTCTAGTATTGACATTCCTCCGCTTCAACAGAAACGTCAGTGCAAGTTGCACCACAAGAATGAACCCGCAAACAGCAGTGCAGTTAGCCTATTTCCTAGCAATGACTAGGATAAGCGTCATCAGTTCTAACAGGAGTTATTCAACACCTTTCAAAGAACACTGTAGATCGAGAGATGGAGACCCTAAACCCAAATAATCCTTAAGCAAGCTATTGCATGTGCAACATGCCATTTATGTAGAAAATGCAGCGAAACTTTGCAGGGCGACATTTTGTGTTGACTTATAGTAAGGAATTGCATTATTTTTTGGTAATCATCAAGTCAAGGCAAACTTATTGCTGAATTGAAACATGTATTGTTGCCAAGATACTAGAGATGCACTTTCCCTGCCAACATAAACGCCTTTTAGGCAACAGACCTGATCAATTTAGACCCACCCCATGCACTCTCAAACTCCTTGACGACTTCTTCAGATAACAAATCTATGCCTCTTTCCTTAGCCGTGATAACTGCGGACCACGATCTCACCATCCCCACAAACCCATCAAAGGACAGTTGTTTTGGTATATCCAGCTGCAATGGTTTCCCTTCAAATCCCAGCCCTACATCCTCAAAAGGAAATGGAAGGGTGCGGTAACCATCAAATATGTATTGGATGTTCGGGTGCCAGAAAGGAAGAGTTGAATTGTGGAAGCGCTTCATTACTGGATCAAACGTAGGGCTGACCAAAATGTCATTATATCCCCAAACAGCGAGCGTACCTCCTGGCTTCCTTAGCAAGTGTTTTACGAGTGAGTAGAACCTTGGGAGGTCAAACCAGTGCACGGCTTGAGCCACAGTCACCAAATCAACTGAACCCTCACCCCCCAACAAAGTGACTAGCTCATCATCTGACATGGATAATTGGGTATGTATGTATTTGACCCGAGGATGTGGCATAGCGCATGTTAACTGAGCTTCACTCAAGTCAGATCCCATCACCTGCTCATAGTGCTCAGCAACCTAATAACAGCAACACGAAATGATGAGAACTTAATAGTTTTGATCGATTAAAAATTAACGGAAACACAATAGTAGGAGATAAAACTAATTTTCATGTTACTGTGTTCTATGACCAGCATCTACTTCATTTCATGGCGAGAATAAAACATGGAAAAGTTTGCCATACTAGGATTCAAGGATACTATCAGTGATATCCTTGAGTTTAGGGTGTAATTTATCTTAAGAACACACTTTCGGCTTAATATCACTTCTGTCATGAAACTGAACACACGTTTTCCTGTAAAATACACTATTGCCCACCAGCTTAAAAGAAACAAGATATTCACACCAACTCATTTCTCTGTTTGTGTCATGTTCCTCACCAAGCTTTTCACTCTCTTCTCCCGTGGCCACTTCGCAGCCTCGACCACAAACACTTCAATCCATCATCGCCGACCCTGGCACCTCCACCCAACATCACCTCCAGATCTAATTGCTACTGGCAACACACACTCATCCATATTATCCCCACCGAAAGGAAAAAAAAAATTTGAAACCTTGTATATAGTTCTGATCTGAGATTGCACTAAGACAAATATAGACAACATTATAACATCCCTCCACACCTGCACCCTCCAACACACAGACACGCCCCCCACCTCCTCCACCCCCCCCCCCCCCCCCCTCTCTCCCCGCAAGCATTCATGTTGTCAAAAAGGCAATGCTGTTGGTTGTTCTTTTGAAACAAATCTATTTTTGTCTGATTTACTAATCCCCTTCGCACCCCCCCCCGCCCCCCCTCCCTCCTCCCTTTTTCTAACTGTACAAAGAGGTGAGAAATGATCAGTAGTAATGCTTCCAAAAGAAGTTGTCAGGGGACTGAAGGTGGTTTCAGGATTTTACAAGTGCGAAAATTATTGGATACCAAATTTCTATCAAGTTCAGGGAATCAAAAGATAGTTACCCTTCACTTGGATAAGAATCACCTGTTTGAATCATATGGAGAATGCAACCAACCAAAGGAAAATGCGGGAAGCTTCCTAGAAGATAAAATTATGACAAAATCATGCTAAGATATTAAACACAATAAATCTAAAATTTTCAACAGAAAAATTACAGTCAAATCACAATAGCACCCCCGACAACCTCCCTCTGTCACCATATAAGTGAACACTTAAAATAATTACCGGGTTGCCCACATCTCATGTAAAAAGAATAAGAGAAATCGCTACAAACACATGAGCATGACAATTGGTTTGTTTGAATCACCAATCAATTGACATGTGAGTTTGCCACCGCACACGAACATTGTAAAAAAACATGGATAACTTTGTCAGTAGATTTCTCTTATATACGGAAGTAATTTGTGGAGCCATTGCATTTTCTAGCTCCTCTCAAATAATATTCAAGAAGTTTCTGGGGAATCTACAAAGACTAGAGTAGGTTAACATTCTTGTGAGGTTTTTATTGTGTTTTGGAGATGAATGTCTTCTTTTCTAGAAGAATGTCCCAAAGATAATTAGTATATGAATATAGGTTGAGTTTCAAGAGTGTCCAAATAGAAGTAGATAAAAGCACACCATAGTCATTTTCATGCTGAAACCAATATGGAGGCTGTGAGATGGCATCAGTTACAGTTAAACGACAGAACGCATGCATCAGATTATAGTATTTATTCTATGGCCAAGCAATTGAACAAAGGGACTGCGAGTCACAAATGTCTAGGACCAGAGGTTTGTATTTGAGTAATATGAAGGGGCTTTGGTTTTTTTTTTTTACTTACAGTATATTACTATTCTACGATCATGTAATTTTGACATAAAGCTAGTTTTGAAGGTTCTAAATTAAGAGTTCAAATTAGCACTGAGGTGAAAACCAACATTTGAACTGGCTGGCGTGTACTAAAAGTCAAGAATGTGAACGTCTAATAGTGCAACGGTGACAGCGATGACGTGGTAAAACAATCAGTGAGGGCGGAATTTAACAAAATGAAGGGATTCTCAGAGCTCAAGGTTTTATTGTTCCAGCATGTCATCCGACGGATGTGGCACTACCTATGGGTAGAACTCTGATGACAAAAATGAAGGTAGGATCCAAAATCATCTGCAAGAAAATTGAGAGGGTAAAGAGAGTGGAACTAACACCGAGCGCAGCTTGGCCGTTGCCAGTGCCGACATCCCAGGCAAGACTGTGAAAAGGGGTCCGATCAGCCAGCAACTTGTACCATTCGCTTGGGTAATTGGGCCTCGCATCCAAGTAGATCTCCGCTTGCTTGTCGAACAGTCCAGCCATTTTCCAGATCTCTCTCTCTCTCTCTCGCTCGCTGTTTATGTATGATTTACCTTCAACTCTGAAAGGTGAAAACTGGAAAATGAGAGAGAGAGAGAGAGAGAGAGAGGGAGAGTGAGAGCTTTTTAGACTTCGAGTTACATGAGTTGAATTGACTCTGGGTCTCCGGCCATTTGCGTCCTTTCTAAGGAACCCGTAACGCCATTCTAATACATTAATCGAAAATTCCGTCTCTGCTCTTGTTTTTTCCTTTCTCGTTTGATTCTTGAGCTCCTTTTACCAATTAAGAATGGAAAAGGGACGACTCAGTCAGTCTTCTTCTTTGAGTTTTTTCTCTGAATAATATTAATTTAAAACTTAATCACCTATTTACTCTATTTTTAAATTTATTTACTCGCATATTATATTTTTTAAAATCGCGATTCAGAACTGCAACTTCAAAGAGAAAAACGTGATTTGGAACCACGTTTTCAGTCTATATATATATGTTTCCCATTTTATTTGTCTAATTTAAACAAAATTGAAAGAGAAAATTGGAAAGAAAAATATATTCTGTTGGGAAATGTAAAATCGCATTTTGAAACAGCGTCTTCCGAATAAATAACAACCTTTTGGCATAGACAAAATTTAAAAATAGAAATCATGGTTCCTAAAGGCGTTTTCCTTGAAAGTCGTGGTTGCTAATCACGACTATTTATGAAATGAAACCAAGGTTCAATAATATAAATCGCGTTTGAGAAACACGCTTTCAACTGAAATTTTGGTTCTCAACCACAATTTAAGTGGAAGTCGTGGTTTTGTACCCCGATTTTCGTTGAAATGAAAACCAAGCTTCAACTGAAACCGTACCACGTTTTCAACAAAAAACGTGGTTACAAAAGGCGTTTTTAATGGAACCCGTGGTTCAAACCACGATTTTCGTTGAAGTGAAAACCAAGCTTCCAGTGAAACCGTACCATGTTTTCAACAGAACGCGTGGTTACAAAAGGCGTTTTTAGTGAAGCCGTGGTTTACAACCACAATTTTCGTTGAAAACCAAGCTTTTAGTGAAAACGTGGTTACGAAAGGCGTTTTCAATTGAAGTCATGGTTTACAACCATGATTTTCCTTGAAGTGAAAACCAAGCTTCAGCAGAAATCGTTGTTACGAAACGATTGTGCTTTGCAACTGTAATTTTGATGAATGCTGCATTGTGGTTAGAGGAACTTGTTGCCGGATTGGTACAGCCTGTGGCCTCTTCTGCAAACTTGACAATCAAAACATTTTCCTCTCCTATTGCCCTCTGGAGGTGAGTTTTAGTTGCGTTAAGATATGGGCCCTGAAGTGACAAAAACAAAATAGGTACGACAATGTGGCAATAAGCTTTTTGAATGGACACAGAATGACCACTATACTTGCTATTTATTGTAAGTAAAAAAAAAACAATATTATGTTCACAAACAAATACCAAAGCACATCAAACTTTCCTATGTTGCATTGAAAGGTGGAAATTTAAATCTTGTCGCATAAGAACATGGCATTATGTCCAAAATCATAAGATGGAGAAGTTGTACGCATTGAGAAGACGGTATTAGGCGGTTGCATATCCTCTTAACCTCACACCATTAGCAATTGAAGCCATAAAACAAGAGAGTAGATTCAAGAAAAACATTACAAAAACACAATATTATACGTTTGATTTTGAACTTTTCGCTCCATAATACTTAGCAATCTCGAACATGGAAGTAAGCGAAAAAGATAATTGACCCGACTTGAATGTGCCTTCCAGTTCTATGCATCTTGGCATAATGGTAAGTATCTCTGATGCATCTAATACTTACAGTCTATAACTGGAGAGGAACCACACTTATCATGTATTTAAATTTGGGATTTAGTCTTGTGCTGCAGATATTGCAAAGATGGAAATATATTGAAGTTTTGCTACAAGCTCTTGTTTCACCGTGCAAATTAACTGATAATGCCTCAAATGCCAACGTTTATATATCCATGACTACCATAGAGAAAAAGTAAATACGGACACAAATAGGTAAAGCTTATGCGTATATCTTTATAACCCAAAAGTAGAACTTTGCAATATTGTAATCTCTCCCTCCCTCCCTCCGTCCCTCCCTAGTCCCCTCCATCTATCTCCCTCTCCCACCTGCACACTTGAATGTTTCTATGTGTATTTTGATACTTCGTTATATTCTGCAACGAGCTCAAGAATTATCACACCATAAATAGCATTATGTCATCTCATTTTCAAGAAATAACACATTATTTCTTCAGTGATGCTCTTTCATCGTGGCACTGTTGTAAAACACTATACTAACAACATGGTACAAGTAAATGGACTTTTGTTCAGTAACTATTACATTTGAGCATCTCACAACAAGCAAAGAAACAAAAAGATGTCATTGAAAATGTGAAAGCACAACATGATTATGCTTTCTGCTAAGTAGAATAAATCCGCGAACCTTGAAAGAGTAACTTCCATCTCGAGATACATGACAATAATGAAAATGGGTCTTCCCCGAATCCCCATCAAGACACTGCAAGACAAAAAGATAACTTCAAAAACAGTTGTTGCATTAGATTACATGAAGGCACTATGATGATATTATGCTCTACCAGGAAAAGGTAAATTTCATTACTCATGATTAAGATAGTCCGCCAACTAAACTTCAGTCCTACTACACACATATAATATAAGACAACTAAGTACAAAAAGAATGTTACTATCTCTATTATTAAGTCATACTAGAAGTTTAGGACAATCATGCTTTAAAAAATTGCCTTGTTCAATCATAACTAAACTAACTTTTGTTCCTAGAGGTTGTGACTAAGATAACACTTGCGGGTTCAGTTGGTCTCAACTTGAAGAGAGCAAGAATAAGCGTAGTATTCACCTTTGCCCTATCTTTAATGTCATCACATAGCTTATTCCCATAATCACTAGCTACATAATGCTAACTCAAAAAGCCTCATAGGCAGATCTAGATTTTTGAGTTTTAAAATTTCATCAACGGACATAACATCCTCCAACTTTTTCCTGCGGCCGTGCCGCATATACCTAACACATGACTTACACCCAATGCACCAAAAGTGTGAAGAACTCACATTCTTTAAACACAAAAACAGAGAGAACGGGAAAAAGCAGAATGGCAAAAATTGCACTTCTTGAAATCTGAATGGCAGTAGATAATTTTGGTGAAAATGACATTTCTTGAAATCTGAAAAGAGACCCACTAACCAGAAACAAAATCATGCTACACGGCCAATAAGAGAAACATGAAATCAAGAGAATAGAGAATAGAACATTGTGGAGAACCAGTGGTATTCTAAGAAGAAGAGAAAGAAACATTCTCGGACAATGAACACCTTCCCATGGGAGACAAACACACACGCTCTTTGCACTAAGTGCCCATCTCTGAGGAGCCATAGAAGCACCCCCCCCCCCCTGTGGTTTGCAACCACGAGTTTTGTTGAAGTGAAAACCAAGCTTCAACTGAAATTGCACAACGCTTTTAACAGAAATCGTTGTTACAAAAGGCGTTTTCCAAAGAAGCCATGGTTTGCAACCACGATTTTTGTTGAAGTAAAAACCAAGATTCAAATGAAATGCACAACGTTTTTAACAGAAATCATCGTTACAAAAGGTGTTTTTCCAATCGAAGTCGTGGTTTTCAACCACGATTTTAGTTGAAGTGAAAACCAAGCTTCCAGTGAACATGTTTGCAACATAAAATGTGGTTACAAAAGGCGTTTTCAGACCACCAGTATTGTTGAAGTGAAAACCAAGCTTCAACAGAAATTGTGATTACGAAACACGTTTTCCCGGAAGTCGGGTTTTTCAACCACACTTTAATATAAATCGTTGTTACGAAACACGTTTTCTTATAAGTCGTGGTTTTCAACCACGATTTTTATTGAAGAAGCTTCAACGGAAACAATTCGACTGAAATGTTTTTTTATGAAAGGCGTTTTCGCTTTAAGTCGTGGTTTGCAACCACGACTTTTTTGTTGAAATGAAAACCAAGGTCCAATAATATAAATCGCGTTTCAAGAAAGGCGTTTTCAACGAAAGTCATTTTTCTTAAATACGTTTTATTAAAAGTCGTTGTTAGGAAGGACGATTTAAGTTGAAATTTTAAATCGTGGTTCTTAAACACGTTTTCAAGATAAACATTTTTTTCTTTTCACAATCATAATGATTGCTAACAAAACTTTAGAGGCTTATCAACTTTCCACAACCAAACGGTTTGAGCAAGTAAAAATGGACATGGTTTTAATGGTCTTGCACTGCAACGGCTGAAAAAGCTTGTGACTAGTTATTGTTTAAAGGTAGTGATAAAATTAGGATTTCGACACTAAAGAAAATATAGGTTCACCGTTGGTTGTGACCATGTAGATGGTCTAGTGTCACGAAACACTTGGTACTCAGCCATATTCATATTAATGACGTGCATTGTTGACCACTAATCATTTGTAGCCATCTTCATCTGAACATAAGGAAATACAACATAGAAATTTTACTAATGTATCTTTCAAAGAAGCAGTATTGGTTGACATGACCACGCTGATAAACAGGTCAGCCCCAACACTAACCATTTTTAGTCATCTTCATCAGACACTAGAGCATCAGAAACAGATTCAGGTTCAAAGCTCATGTTCCAATATAAACATGCTTCGTTGTTGTTGCCATCTGCATAGCTTTCATGTGCCATACGACGTATGTTATGCCTACTTTGACGAACTCTCATTCTATTGTTTTCTTCATGTATACAATGCAGTGCCCTCTCAAGCTCTATATGTGTATTCCGAGGCATGTTGATTGCTTTTTGCCGAGGTACGGGTATATTCATGCGTCGAGAATCAGCTACGAGGACCTCATATTCATTCAATCGATAAGACCATTCTGCATGTGATGTATTAACATATCGTGATGAGTAACGCAAACTTGGACGCAACGAATAATGAAATTCATCTTCGCCCGCCCAATAACGACCCATTGCTTCAAAAATGTCTCGGGGAGTATATGACATTTCCAGATTTCTTACACAACAAAGATTATAGCACTCTATGCCCTTTGCCCTTCATCCAATACACATACTTATATAATGCTTGACAAGGGTCCACTTCAATAAATGCCACATGTTAATTTTTTTGAGATGTCACAAGTCGCTGCAAGTTTCTTTAAAGTAGTTGATGAAAAGCCTTTGCAGATATATTAGTTGTTGAAAGGATAATACCTCATTAAGAGCTTCATCAATCCTTGAACTGTCATTCCAGAGTGAAGGACAATTCACCGTGAAAGGTCTATAGCTATAGTAAAATCAAAGCAAAGTTGTTGCTCGTTAGATTGATATGACGTGCTAGTTTAGAAGTACCTAAGTTTGTCTTTTTAGCGGTTTAGGACAGACAGGCACATGACGTTACAACAACAAAAAAATCCTTTTAAATTAGTTGATTTAAAACAAACTATTGACCGCCAGATAACTCTATGTCAAGTTTTAAAATTATGTAGTTAAAGTACATATGAAACCCACAATCGGTCTTTCACTATATGCAAAAGCGCAAGAATGATGTAATACTTCGTTGGAAAAAGCCTTAGAATACCTATGAAAGAAGTTATCGGTGAGTAGAGCTTAAGTATTCTGGCGATAGATCATGCTTGTGTCTATTTTCTTCTCGCCGATTTAAGAAACCGTCCAACTAATTAAATCAGCTGTTTGAACACAAATTTGCCACCGACAAATAACCTCTTTGAAAGCCTTGAACCTTTATGGCTAAAGTACAAATGAGAAAAATGAGATTGGAGATTACTTTAGACAAAGGCACGTGGTTGATGTAGCATTTCACTGGAAATGCCTTGGGCTACCGATAAAACAGAGTGTATAGTGGCCAGAGACTTGTCTTGTGACTCACTTGTCTTGTCTAGTTCTCACAATAATGTATGTTGTGTACGTGTGATGGTCTTGGTTATATAAATTGGTCATGCTCATCTCATGAGAAGTCCCTAAGTTTGTCTTTTTAGTGGTTTGGACATGCCAGGCACGTGATGTTACAAAAAAAAAAGCCTTTTAAATTAGTTGATTCAAAACAAACTTTTGATCGCCGGATAACTCTAAGTGAAGTTTTAAAATTATGTAGCTAAAGTACATATGAAACCCACAATCGGTCTTTCACTACATGCAAAAGCGCAAGAATGATGTAATACTTCGCTGGAAAAAGCCTTAGAATACCTATGAAAGAAGTTATCGGTGAGTAGAGCTTAAGTATTCTGGCGATAGATCATGCTTGTGTCTATTTTCTTCTCGCCGATTTAAGAAACCGTCCAACTAATTAAATCAGCTGCCAGAACACAAATTTGCCACCGACAAATAACCTCTTTGAAAGCCCTGAACCTTTATGGCTAAAATACAAATGAAAAAAATGAGATTGGAGATTACTTTAGACAAAGGCACGTGGTTGATGTAGCATTTCACTGGAAACGTCTTGGGCTACCGATAAAACAGAGTGTATAGTGGCTAGAGACTTGTCTTGTGACTCACTTGTCTTGTCTAGTTCTCACAATAATGTATGTTGTGTACGTGTGATGGTCTTGGTTATATAAATTGGTCATGCTCGTCTCATGAGAAGTACCTAAGTTTGTCTTTTTAGTGGTTTGGACATGCCAGGCACGTGATGTTACAAAAAAAAAAGCCTTTTAAATTAGTTGATTCAAAATAAACTTTTGACCGCCAGCTAACTCTAAGTGAAGTTTTAAAATTATGTAGCTAAAGTACATATGAAACCCACAATCGGTCTTTCACTACATGCAAAAGCGCAAGAATGATGTAATACTTCGCTGGAAAAAGCCTTAGAATACCTATGAAAGAAGTTATCGGTGAGTAGAGCTTAAGTATTCTGGCGATAGATCATGCTTGTGTCTATTTTCTTCTCGCCGATTTAAGAAACCGTCCAACTAATTAAATCAGCTGCCAGAACACAAATTTGCCACCGACAAATAACCTCTTTGAAAGCCCTGAACCTTTATGGCTAAAATACAAATGAAAAAAATGAGATTGGAGATTACTTTAGACAAAGGCACGTGGTTGATGTAGCATTTCACTGGAAACGCCTTGGGCTACCGATAAAACAGAGTGTATAGTGGCTAGAGACTTGTCTTGTGACTCACTTGTCTTGTCTAGTTCTCACAATAATGTATGTTGTGTACGTGTGATGGTCTTGGTTATATAAATTGGTCATGCTCGTCTCATGAGAAGTACCTAAGTTTGTCTTTTTAGTGGTTTGGACATGCCAGGCACGTGATGTTACAGCAAAAAAAAAAAAAAAAGCCTTTTAAATTAGTTGATTCAAAATAAACTTTTGACCGCCGGCTAACTCTAAGTGAAGTTTTAAAATTATGTAGCTAAAGTACATATGAAACCCACAATCGGTCTTTCACTATATGCAAAAGCGCAAGAATGATTTAATACTTCGCTGGAAAAAGCCTTAGAATACCTATGAAAGAAGTTATCGGTGAGTAGAGCTTCAGTATTCTGGCGATAGATCATGCTTGTGTCTATTTTCTTCTCGTCGATTTAAGAAACCGTCCAACTAATTAAATCAGCTGTTTGAACCCAAATTTGCCACCGACAAATAATCTCTTTGAAAGCCTTGAACCTTTATGGCTAAAGTACAAATGAGAAAAATGAGATTGGAGATTACTTTAGACAAAGGCACGTGGTTGATGTAGCATTTCACTGAAAAGGCCTTGGGCTACCGATAAAACAGAGTGTATAGTGGCGAGTGACTTGTCTTGTGACTCACTTGTCTTCTCTAGTTCTCACAATAATGTATGTTGTGTACGTGTGATGGTCTCGGTTATATAAATTGGTCATGCTCATCTCATGAGAAGTACCTAAGTTTGTCTTTTTAATAGTTTGGACATGCTAGGCACGTGATGTTAAAAAAAAAAAGCCTTTTAAATTAGTTGATTCAAAACAAACTTTTGATCGCCGGATAATTCTAAGCGAGGTTTTAAAATTATGTAGCTAAAGTACATATGAAACCCACAATCGGTCTTTCATTATATGCAAAACGGCAAGAATGATGTAATACTTCGCTGAAAAAGGCCGTAGAATACCTATGAAAGAAGTTATCGGTGAGTAGAGCTTAAGTATTCTGTCGATAGATCATGCTTGTATCTATTTTCTTCTCGCCGATTTAAGAAATCGTCCAACTAATTAAATCAGCTGCTTGAACACAAATTTGCCACCGACAAATAACCTATTTGAAAGCTCTGAACCTTTATGGCTAAAGTACAAATGAGAAAAATGAGATTGGAGATTTCTTTAGACAAAGGCACGTAGTTGACGTAGCATTTCACTGGAAAGGCCTTGGGCTACCGATAAAACAGAGTGTATAGTGGCCAGAGACTTGTCTTGTCACTCACTTGTCTTGTCTAGTTCTCACAATAATGTATGTTGTGTACGTGTGATGGTCTCGGTTATATAAATTGGTCATGCTCATCTCATGAGAAGTACCTAAGTTTGTCTTTTTAATAGTTTGGACATGCTAGGCACGTGATGTTAAAAAAAAAAGCCTTTTAAATTAGTTGATTCAAAACAAACTTTTGATCGCCGGATAATTCTAAGCAAAGTTTTAAAATTATGTAGCTAAAGTACATATGAAACCCACAATTGGTCTTTCATTATATGCAAAACTGCAAGAATGATGTAATACTTCGCTGAAAAAGGCCTTAGAATACCTATGAAAGAAGTTATCGATGAGTAGAGCTTAAGTATTCTGGCGATAGATCATGCTTGTATCTATTTTCTTCTCGCCGATTTAAGAAACCGTCCAACTAATTAAATCAGCTGCTTGAACACAAATTTGCCACCGACAAATAACCTATTTGAAAGCTCTGAACCTTTATGGCTAAAGTACAAATGAGAAAAATGAGATTGGAGATTTCTTTAGACAAAGGCACATAGTTGACGTAGCATTTCACTGGAAAGGCCTTGGGCTACCGATAAAACAGAGTGTATAGTGGCCAGAGACTTGTCTTGTCACTCACTTGTCTTGTCTAGTTCTCACAATAATCTATGTTGTGTACGTGTGATGGTCTTGGTTATATAAATAGGTCATGCTCATCTCATTATAAGTACCTAAGTTTGTCTTTTTAGTGGTTTGGACATGCCAGGCACGTGATGTTATAAAAAAAAAAGCCTTTTAAATTAGTTGATTCAAAACAAACTTTTGATCGCTGGATAACTCTAATTGAAGTTTTAAAATTATGTAGCTAAAGTACATATGAAACCCACAATCGGTCTTTCACTATATGCAAAAATGCAAGAATGATGTAATACTTCGTTGGAAAAAGCCTTAGAATACCTATGAAAGAAGTTATCGGTGAGTAGAGCTTAAGTATTCTGGCAATAGATCATGCTTGTGTCTATTTTCTTCTCGCCGATTTAAGAAACCGTCCAACTAATTAAATCAGCTGCCAGAACACAAATTTGCCACCGACAAATAACCTCTTTGAAAGCCTTGAACCTTGATGGCTAAAGTACAAATGAGAAAAATGAGATTGGAGATTACTTTAGACAAAGGCACATGGTTGATGTAGCATTTCACTGGAAATGACTTGGGCTACCGATAAAACAGAGTGTATAGTGGCCAAAGACTTGTCTTGTGACTCACTTGTCTTGTCTAGTTCTCACAATAATGTATGTTGTGTACGTGTGATGGTCTTGGTTATATAAATTGGTCATGCTCATCTCATGAGAAGTAGCTAAGTTTGTCTTTTTAGTGGTTTGGACATGCCAGGCACGTGATGTTACAGCAAAAAAAAGAAAAAGCCTTTTAAATTAGTTGATTCAAAATAAACTTTTGACCGCCGGATAACTCTAAGTGAAGTTTTAAAATTATGTAGCTAAAGTACATATGAAACCCACAATCGGTCTTTCACTGTATGAAAAAGCGCAAGAATGATGTAATACTTTGCTGGAAAAAGCCTTAGAATACCTATGAAAGAAGTTATCGGTGAGTAGAGCTTAAGTATTCTGGCGATAGATCATGCTTGTGTCTATTTTCTTCTCGCCGATTTAAGAAACCGTCTAACTAATTAAATCAGCTGTTTGAACACAAATTTGCCACCGACAAATAACCTCTTTGAAAGCCTTGAACCTTGATGGCTAAAGTACAAATGAGAAAAATGAGATTGGAGATTACTTTAGACAAAGGCACATGGTTGATGCATCATTTCACTGGAAAGGCCTTGGGCTACCGATAAAACAGAGTGTATAGTGGCCAGAGACTTATGTTGTGTACGTGTGATGGTCTTGGTTATATAAATTGGTCATGCTCATCTCATGAGAAGTACCTAAGTTTGTCTTTTTAGTGGTTTGGACATGCCAGGCACGTTATGTTACAAAAAAAAAAAGCCTTTTAAATTAGTTGATTCAAAACAAAGTTTTGATCGCTGGATAACTCTAAGTGAAGTTTTAAAATTATGTAGCTAAAGTACATATGAAACCCACAATCGGTCTTTCACTATATGCAAAAGTGCAAGAATGATGTAACACTTCGCTGGAAAAAGCCTTAGAATTCCTCTGAAAGAAGTTATCGGTGAGTAGAGCTTAAGTATTCTGGCGATAGATCATGCTTGTGTCTATTTTCTTCTCGCCGATTTAAGAAACCGTCCAACCAATTAAATCAGCTGCTTGAACACAAATTTGACACCGACAAATAGCCTCTTTGAAAGCCCTGAACCTTTATGGCTAAAGTACAAATGAGAAAAATGAGATTGGAGATTACTTTAGACAAAGGCACGTGGTTGATGTAGCATTTCACTGGAAAGGCCTTGGGCTACCGATAAAACAGAGTGTATAGTGGCCAGAGACTTGTTTTGTCACTCACTTGTCTTGTCTAGTTCTCACAATAATGTATGTTGTGTACGTGTGATGGCCTTAGTTATATAAATTGGTCATGCTCATCTCTAAGAAGTACCTAAGCTCTATGATAGGAGTTCCTAGTAGTTCTAATTATCAACGACGTGAGAATGTGTGGTTGTTGTGTGAAAGGAACGATGACTACAAAAAAATGAAGTATACAGATCCGAGAAAGAATTATGCAGGTTTATGAAGAGAATGGCACATAGAGTTAAGGAATTAGGAGAACTACACCAAGATTTCATCGCGCTGAGAGCACCCGTGTTGCATCGTCATTCACTTAGTATGTCACGGCCTAAAGTTAAGGAGTGTAGGAAAGCTGTGTGCCGAATTCGAAAGGAGAATAACCCGATGTTGCTGCGTAAAAAACGATTTTACATGCTTCAACTTTCCGAAAAAATGACAGAGGCTAGTGTGAGGCACCTCAGTTTAGACGAGAGAAACACTATTTTAACCAATGATCAATACTTATCTGATGAATATATGTCAAATGAAGAGTGAAATATACCTCTTCCCACTATGTGTTAGGATTTTATTCCGTTGTCAGTTTTGCACGTCATTGTAATAAGCGAACCTTGCCACTGCGTTTGTCTGTTATTTTAAAGCATTTGTTTATGTACTACTTTTGTGGCTACACACGTGTACTTTGCATAATTGGTAGGTTCTATTACAACACCTATGCAACTTCTAATCTATATCTATCTATACATGTATAAAAGCACGTATGAGCTTAAATGGCTAATTTTTTCTTTCCTTAAGATACCATTTTTAAGTTGAAGTCTTTTTCCAAGATTAGGGGTGAGTAGGGGTGTTTTTGACTTAAAACATTTTCTTTCCACTAAATTCTAGATGTTGAATATGTACAAATTGGTGTAAGGAATACCACATGACCAATCAACATAACCCTAGATCTACCGTCTCCGACCTATAAAACCAGAAAAACCAAGAATCATTGAAGAAGACAATGTATTTAGGCATCAAGATTGTCAAATCCATGAAAGAGGTGCACTTGGTAGTTGTGGGATGAGAATGGTGTAATTGGTGATCGCGAGGGAGCCACCATCTAGTTGCTGGGGCGGCGAGGTGGGGCTGAGGGAGGGGGCGGCGTTGGTTAGGGGTTGGGAGCAGCGACGACGTGAGTTATGGGTTGGGGGTGGCGGCGACAGAGTAGAGGGTGTGTATGATAGTGTTTGAAAATTAGGGTTTTTAAACCCTAATTTTCAAACAAGGTGCAATTATTCAGTATATACAATACAAAGGTAGTATTGACATTTTGAAAATAGGGTTAAATAAATATTAGTACCCTGAAACTACTTTGAATCTCACATGAGGGTCCAAAAGTTTATTTCTCACACCAAAGGGTCTGTAGTTTTAAATAATAAGTAAGGACTTATGTCCAAATTCCTAACAATCTCGTCAAAACCATCAGGGGCAATTTTGTCAACTCGGGTTTGTCTTAGGGTTAAATACACTATAGTACCATGAAACTACCCCGAAATCTCACCCGAGGGTCCAAAAGTTTATTTTTTACATAAAAGGATCTGTAGTTTCAAGTTCGCAATAAGGACTTCCGTCCAAATTCCACCACCATAACCACTCCTTGATGCAAGTGTATGACATTTCTCTATCATCACCCATCCCATGACCACCATTAACACCATGTCACCACCATAACATCCCTCGTTCCTACTTCCCGGTCTCTCTCCCTAATACCGCTATCACATATTACCAATTGAAACCACTATCCTACACCACCACAAATATTCCAAACTAAACACTCAATTAAATCAGATCAAAGGAAAATGTGTTAATCGAAGCTTTGAACAAAAAGTTGTAAGTTCTAGAAATGAGGGATGATCAGGATTGTAGATCCAATTAGAAATAGATAAATAAAATAGAGGCGCCGATCGCCAGTTACGAGCCGTAACTGGTCGTGTATGGCAGTGGTTGATGCTGATCGTGGAGTGGTGTGGCTTGGTGGAGGTCAGCGATGGGTCTATGTCGGTGGGTCAGGTGGTGGAGATCTGGCCGATCTGGTGGTCCTCCAGCTATGATGTTGTGCCGATTGTTGACAGCGACTATGTTGATGTCACCGCAATGTTGTGGTATTGGGCGTTGGTGGCTATGTTGGCACCAACGGTGATGTGATGAGATAGTGCCCGTGGTGATGTGATGAGACGGCGCCGATAGCGACACCGCCGCATGGTGGTGGTTTGGTACTGGTGATGTCGGTTTGTGTGATTTGGTGTCTTTTTGTATTTTAACCGTTGTTGGGGCTTAGGTAAGGGTAGACCTGGCAAACGGGTATACTCGCCGCCGGGTACGGGTAAAACCCGGTCAGGTCCAGATAAAAATAGGTCGGGTAATTTTTACCCGGGTTTTTTCAGGTAGGATTTTTCTAGATCCGTACTCTACTCTTGCGAGTAGGGTATTACCCGCGGGTACATGCCTTTTTTTTTTTTGTTGACAAACAGATTTTAATACTTTTGTTGGTTAATAGTTACTACTTAGTACTTACTGACATTTTTTTCTTTTACTTATTTTGCCAACACATTTTATGTATTTGAATGATTATATGAGTTCAAATAAATCTCAAAAACTCCAAAAAAACCACCACAAAATTAATTGATTTAATTCCAACATAATTAATCTCAACACTTCCTTCTGCTTCTTTTTTAACTACAAACTTACAAAAACACTTGTTTCATATTGATCTCAAATACTCAAAAAAAAAAAAAAAAAACCACCACAAAATTAATTCCAGCAAAATAAATCTCAAAACTCCATAACTAATCATCACACCAAGAAGGAAATCTGAAATAAAAAAGAAAGAACTGTCGGTGATGGGATGACATGAAGTGGATTGCCGAGTCGCTGCGGAAGGTGGAAATTGAACTGTGACGGAGTGAGATGACTGTGAGTGGGATGGTGGTGTCGTCGAGTGGAGTTGTTCGTGAAGCAGTGGTTGTGACCTTCGGTTGGTGGATCTGTGACAGGGAGCAAAATGAACGAGAGGGTGATAGTGGAGATCAAAGGGCGGGGACAGCGTCAAAGAAAAAATGGAGAGAGATGAGAGATCTGAGGAAGAAGAGAAAAGGAAGGGTTAGGGAATTATGGCCGGCACATGAGTGATGAGAGATATGAGGGAGAAAAGAAAATGAAGGGTTAGGGGATTAGGGTCGGCACCAAGAAAGGTATATATATATATCTTGAAAATCCGGGTAAAACGGGTAACCTGTAACCCAACCCGGACCAACTCAAAAATTAGTTGATCCTAAGGTGAGATTTCGAGGTAGTTTTAGAGTATTAAAGTGTATTTAACTCAAAAACAAACTTGAGTTGACAAAATGCCCCTGACAGTTTAGACGAGATCGTTAGAAATTTGGACGGAAGTGCTTATTTATTTCAAATTTGAAACTACAGGCCCTTTTGTGTAAAAAATAAACTTCTGGACTCTCAGGTGAGATTTTGGGGTAGTTTCAGGGTACTAATCTGTATTTAACCCTTGAAAATACATAATTAAGAAAATACACTTTTTGGACAAAACCCTGACAGATGGACATAAATGTTGCATTTTTAACGTTTTTTGTCACAATATTTACATTTTGAAACTTAGTACTTTTTACTGTAATTTTACCCTAACCTTAGGGACATTGTTGTAATTATCCCTTTTTTTAATGTCTTGAATCTCAGGTGCGGCTCGGTTGCGTATCGGATAAGTGAAAAGACTATTGTGGCAGATCTGTGACCACCGGCGACCATCATAAACTTCGGCGACCACCGACGACCACCATCAAGGAATCTAAGAGGAGACTGGAGGGAAAAAGGAGAATGAGAAGGAAGAAGGACCCACAAGAGACCCAAGGCGGCATGCAACGTGTGGCAATGTGGGTGCGGTTGATTGCAGAGAAGAAGAAGCACATGGAATAGATGTTACCGATGTTGGCTGGAGAGACTTTTGACTTTTTGCATCCACAAATTTGTTATTTCCTTTAAGTACCTAATAAAAGTAATACTATGTACAAACTTTATCCTGTTCAGCTATACAATTTTAATATTTTTTTATAAAGCAACATATTAAACTAAACAAATTCTCACTAATTTGGTTGAAAACTTCAAAATTTACGAAACAACACATTATACTTAAAAAATCACTACTTTGTTTGGAATATTAATATCTTTTGACACACACACGCACACACACACACACACACACATATATATATATATATGGGGAAAGCGAATATAAGGCTAGCCTCACGCAAGTTGCATGAGGCTAGCGGCAAAAACTATGTAGTTTCGTTAAAAAAAAGAGCTCAGTATTGTGCTTTTTTTTTTTCCTGTTTTTCTGTCCCGTTGTTTCTCTCTCCCTTCCCCCTGTTTCCTCTCATCTCCTCCCCGTTTTCTATCGCAGCAGCCCACAGGCCCTACCAACCGCATCCACCATCAAAGCCGCCACAACCTTCCTGCGCCGGCGTCAACCTTCCTGCACCAGCCAACATCACGCCCACCAACACCCATCCTCCTGTCGCGACAGTGCGCCACCAACACCACAGACCAACGCCACAGTTTCCCTCTCGTCTCCTCCCAGTTTTCTCTGTCGCAGGCCCTACCAACCGCAGCCACCATCAAAGCCTCTGCAACCTTCATGCGCCTGCGTCAACCTTCCTGCCCAGGCCAACATCACGCCCACCAACACCCATCCTCCTGCCGCGACAGTGCACCACCAACACCACAGACTAACGCCACAGTTTCCCTCTCATCTCCTCCCACCGCAGCCACCCATCTTCCATCGCCGGTCACCGTAGACCAACAACCTTCCATCTCCGGCCATCATATATATCCATTCTTGCAGCAAACATTCTCTACCGCCCACTGCCTCCATAGTTTCCACTCCCCACGAGCAACCCACCGTGTAAGGTACGCGTAGAATCAAGCTAAGTTGTTATTATCTGATGGGTACATGGTGTATCAAGGACCCCGAGTGAAAGTTGTGGAGTTCTTTGAGTCGTTAAGTTTTCGGCTTCCCTGTTGCAGATTTTCTTCAAGAGGTTTTTATCATTTGACGAGCTTTCTATCTCTTCCTCATTTAAATTGACCAGGCAAGGCCCAACTCGTTATGTTTCTAGGTTATATCAAAAAAGGATCAAGCACAATACTGGACGGACTCTTTAAAACCATATGCTTTCCTTCCTGTATCAAAAGTTGATGAAGCTTTTATAAATTCAAAATATGGAAGTTCTTTGAAGTCCTTTATTTCTGTTCCATATGATAAATGCAACAGTCATCCTTCTGCTTTATCTAGAACCAAGTTTGTTATATCAAAATGGGAGCCTTTTAGAACATGCTTTACCAGAGAATGGTTTCTGATTAACAAACACAGTTTTCTTTATATTTTCAGAACATGCCAGGTTAATTTTACGTTGCTATTTGATTCTTTTGATGCTTCTAGGTTAGGATTTCATTTACCATATAATCATCTTTACTGATGTGCAGGATATCAAAATCTGTAATTCTAGGAGAATTTATAGCTATATGTAGTTGACTTGAATAGTTACATCTTGATCAATTTCAACTATATATAGTTTTCGCAGTCACTTGATGGATGCATTCTGGATCTCTACTATTGCATGGAACTCATCATGTCTATGGCGTCTCTTATCAGTTTGATTTTTGCATATGGATACATGTAATACATTCCTTTTACGTATTGTACAGGTTGCCTTTGTCGGATCTGTCACATGCACAATGTTTTTACGAACAAGACAAAATCATATAGATGCGATAAATGGCAACCTGTATCTTTCTTGTTTGTTTTTTGGACTGGTGCATATGATGTTCAATGGATTTTCTGAGCTACCTATTACAATATTTCGATTACCAGTATTTTATGCTTATCTGGCTGATTTTTGTAAGTTAATACTTACATGTTTTTTGTTGAACGCTTGTGTCGGCAGGTAACCCAGCAAAGTTCCTGAGAAAGCTAACTGATGAAGAAATAGCTTTCCTCTCCCAGTCAAGCCAGGTTCAATTACATGACTCATAGTAGAAGCACATCAATGGGTTCACACAGTTTTCAGTTGATTGAGGAAATTGATGCTGTTGAAGGTTTGACTGATTTTGATATTCTTGATACTCATGTCGGTGATGAACCTAGGGTAGATGATGTTTATGATCTTTCACAATGTGATGACGAGGTTAGAACGCCTAGAGAAAATGAAGGTTATGAAAATTTTGACAATGATAGTCAACCGATAGATGGAAAAACATTTAATACGCTGGAAGCAGCATATGACTTCTACAATCGGTATGCTCTTTTAAATGGTTTCGGTACTCGCAAACACAATGCACATAAGATTAGGGCCACGAGTGCAATTTTTAGGAGACAATTTGTGTGCAATAAGGAGGGCTTCAAGAAAGTGAATGACAAGAGACCGAATGTGAACGAAAAAAGGTGTAGGGACTTGAGAACCGGTTGTGAAGCGATGATGCAAGTTACATTGTCAAAGATGCTTGGAGTGTGGGTTGTCGACAAGTTTCAAGATGTTCATAACCATCCTCTCACTACTACTCCATCAAAGGTAATCAAGCATCGTTCTCACAGTAAGTACCATCGTACAAACGTATGTAAGTCTCTAGTATCTGACCTTAACCATGAGGGCCTGAAAGCTTCTCAGATTACTAGGGTTGTGAATGTGATGAAGCCCAGCGAAGAAGCTGACGTAACTCCAAGACAATGTTCTAGTATTATACGCATCGAAAGAAAAAATAATGTGGGAAAAGAATGTTATGGAATTATTAAACATTTTCAAGAGAATGCCACGTTGGATGACAGTTATTATTTTGCTGTAGATTTAGCTATAGATGGTTCTCTCAGAAGTGTTTTTTGGGCAGATGGAAGGTCAAGGGCATCATATGCACAGTTTGGTGATGTTATTGTATTTGATGTGACTTACATGACTAACAAATTTAGGATGCCATTTGCTCTATTTGTTGGAGTAAACCACCACCGCCAGTCTATATTGTTTGGAGCTGCATTGTTGGAGGATGAGACAGAGACAACATTTGTGTGGTTGTTTGAACATTTTTTGCGTTGCATGTTTGAGAGGCCACCAACTGCAATCATCACTGACTAGGATGGAGCAATGAGAAATGCAATTGCAAAAGTGTTTCCAAATACGCGACATCGTTTTTGTGCATGGCATATTAAGAAGCACGTCATGGAGCATCTACAACCTTTGCGATCCCGTTATGATGACTTTCATGAAGCCCATAACAACTGGACAAAAAGTGAGACTGTTGAAGATTTTGAGGCCAGATGGGTGGATTTGAATGACAAGTATGACTTAAAAGAAAATTGGTGGATTCAAAATATGTACAACATACGTGCACATTGGGCTAAGCCTTTTCTCAAAGATACTTTTTTTGCTGGCATGACCACGAGTGGACGAAGTGAAAGCATACATTCATTTTTTGATGGGTATGTGAATTCTAATACTATGTTGAATGAGTTTGTTGTGAAATATGACAATGCAGTTTATAATCGAAGGTATGCCGAGGAAGATGAAGATTTTAAGACAATGAATTCAAGAGCGGTCTTATCATCTGATCATCCAATTGAAGCAAGAGTCGGAGAATGCTATACTCGGAGCGTGTTTGAGATCTTCAAGAAAGAATGGAATGCTAGTGTTAGTTGTTCGCACATAACATTGAGTAAGGAGACCGACGTCACATGGTACAGGGTGGGTTTGATAACTGTTGATAAGGAAAAATGGCGAACAGTTCACTATTATTCGTCAGAAAATGTTAACGCTACTTGTTCATGTGCTAAGTTTGAGACGGCGGGAATATTATGCAAGCATATCATTTATATATTGAAGAAAAAGAAAATAACTGATCTTCCTGAATATTACATTTTGCCCAGGTGGACAATTCATGCTCGATATAAGGTGGGAGATGTTGGTGATCGAATGGACGAGATCGGTAGACATTCAACTGACAAAGGAGTAAGCTTTTTAACGTTGTGGTCTGTTCGAGCAAAGTTTTCAAAAGCGATAGATAATGGAAGAAATTGCCCTTCAGAAATACATGAGATTGATGCATGGCTTAGTAGCTTCTTAGAAAAGCAAGCAGCGAGAAACAACGTGGAGAAACTTGTTGGAGACAAAATGGTTAGTCAAGTTGGTTCAAGTATATGCGTTTCTCAAACGGAAAGTATGCATCAGATTTCTATACGTGACCCTGCTGCCCCTATTAAGACCAAAGGACGCCCAAAGGTTGCTACTAGGTTGAAATCTTCTATTGAATTGGCGAAAGAAGAAAAGAAACAAAGAACTTGTGCATATTGTCATGGGAAAGGCCATTACCGAACTGGTTGTGCTAAGCGAAAGGTATATTTTGAAATCAACTCCACATACTACTTTATTTTTCAATGTAATATTATGTTGTGTGAATCATTTGAGAGATGTATACTAACTTATAAACGTGCATGATCTCAGAGAGATGAAGGAGAGGGCAATTTTGTTCAATAGCTGCAGATTTGCGTAAGATTTGGTTTAACGTTATTATTTTCTGACGTTGTTCTTCCACTCTTCCTACTTCTTTGTTGACATAACTGATTACTCTTGTTTGTATGTAGGACCAGTGCAAGAAAGGAGTTTGATTACATTATGAATAGGCGTTGTAGACATGCAAAGGCAATTGCCAGGGAATTATGTGGAGAGACCAAGTTTAGTTTTGGACTATTCATTGTTTTTTACTTTCTTGATTATGGATATTTGTTGCTTATTAAGAGTTGATGATTTGTTGAATCAAGAGTGTCAAGGATTAACTCTACACTGATTGGGGCTTTCTTAGCGTACAGATTTACACAGTGTCTTGTTATTCAATATGGTTGCAGACATCTTTATAAAAAACATGTCCTAATTTTGACATTTTGGAGATGTGTTCAATACAATTTCAATTCGGATTTGCAAGGTCTATTCGTATCAATTATGTCTATTTTATAAGATTCACATTTTGGCACCTTCCTTTTTTTTTATCTTTTTATGAATACCGTTGCGTTTTATTTGGTAAAATCTGTAATCCTACTCATTACACTATAAGTAGAACTCACTCGTTCAAACTTCAAACAACAAACTGTTATTGCAATAGAAACAAAATTTTATACAACATTTAAAGAAGTTAATGCAAAATTTCGCTGTTAACATGGTCTGAAACTTCTTTAAATGACGTTACTGCTTGAACAAATGCAAGTTCAGCTTTGTCCAATTCTTTTCTTGCAAGTCTATTTCGACCCAATTCATTGCAAACCCATCCTTTCTTTTTAGCCACAGATTGCAGTTCCAAGGAACCAGTAGGCTGCCCGCCCAATGCTGTTCTAGCTTCTTCGTAACAGCTTAACGTAGTTGAGAGATTCAAATCAGCATCTTCAATCATCGAACCCCGAAGGTACTTGAATATACCACCACTTTTTGCCTTCACTTCTCTCGGAGCAGTTACAGCAACTGTGAATTCTGGATTATACATTTCCATAGGACACTCAACTCTTAGGCTAGCTGCCCAGGACTTTTTGCCAGCATCAGTCCTTTTACCAAAAGTTTCTTCTAGGGGGTCAATTGTATTGTGCTTCAGGTATGCAAGTTCAGAGCTGGTTCCATCTTCCCCTTTCTGATGAACATGAAGCTCTTCAGGGTTTGCAAATTGCATAGGGGAAATGCCTTTGGCATATGTGTTATCGTCAATTTTATAAAAATTGACGGAAACCTTGCCACATCATTTTAGAATGTAGCGCTTTGATGTTGCAAGTCACATGTTTTTACGTTTCAATTGCAATTCCCTTAAAGCAAAAACACCAATCATCAGCTCAGAATCGGGGTTGGATATGCATAATTACATAAAACCAGAGATAGACGCAGTATCACAAAAAGCATACCTGCTGGCGAGCAATGTAATCGCATTGATCGAAGCAATGGACTGTAAGAGCTCGGGAAGTGCTAACAGCTTCGCCACATCCCGAATCGCCGCCTCCTTAGCTTCGACGCCGAGATCTTCAACCATCATCTTGTATAAAGTTATAATCTACTCCAAGAAATCAATCTACTGTGCAGAACTGGAAACTTGAGCACCATGATTTGGCGGAAATGGCAGTGTTGTGGCGGTGATAGGTTTGACTGATTGTGGCTTTCATCTGTGGTGTTGGCGATGTACTGTCGCGGCAGGAGGATGGGTGTCGGTGGGAGTGATGTTGGCCGGTGCAGGACGGTTGACGGTAGCCGGCGAAGGAAGGTTGCGACAGGAATGGCTGTTTACGGCGGCGCCGACGGAAGGTTGGTGGTCTACGGTGGAAGGTTGGGGCCTTGATGGCGGTTAGCCTGTTACGGTTGCGGCAGGATGTTGGGGCGTGATGTTGGCTGGTGCAGGAAGGTTGACGCCGACGCAGGAAGGTTGTGGCGCCTTTCATGGTGGCTGCGGTTGGTAGGGCCTGCGGGCTGCAACAGAAAACGGGGAGGAGATGAGAGGAAACAGGGGAAAGGGAGAGAGAAACAACGGGACAGAAAAACAGGAAAAAAAAAGCACAATACTGAGCGCTTTTTTTTTTTAACGAAACTGCGTAGTTTTTGCCGCTAGCCTCACGCAAGTTGCGTGAGGCTAGCCTTATATTCGCTTTCCCCTAAATATATATATATATATATATATATATATAATGATTCTTAAGATTTAATTGTTGAGAAATTCAATACTAAGTGTAATATTTATAAAATTTGACGTATATCCGCAGCACCCGATATATATATATATATATATATATATATATATATATATATATATATATATATATAATGATTCGTAAGATTTAATTGTTGAGAAATTCAATACTAAGTGTTATATTTATAAAATTTGATGTATATCGGCAGCACCCGTACCTTAAAATTTAAAAACAAATGCAGTATCCGCGTATTCGCACCCGCATCCGTGTCCGTTCTTCATAGAAAAACACTAGTTGGATTACAGCGAAGCAGAGAGGTGAGATGTTTTCTCAAATTTTAGGCTTTTGGGTATCGTAAGATGTTATTTCGGTTCCTGAGAATGAAGATTCTTAATAAGATTTTTTAATAGGGGCTTTATGTTTTTTTTATTCTAATTAATGGAGGGTCTGACCTGAAAATTTGATGTCGGGGAACTCGACGTAACGTCTAAACCCAACATGACAGACACTGTTTGCAGTAAATGAATGGGATTTAAGTTCAACGCCAATCTTGCTGTTTGCATCGCTACGCTGATCAAATGGTCACGTATCCAAACCTAATCTAGTCAAAAGGTCTTAAACACCTGTGTTATAAACACACCCCTCAATTGGCTCCCAATATGGTGCCATTGCCTTCTCCATCAGTAGCAATACGGATGTGTTATTGATTTTACTATGAGTACATTAATGTGTAGGTTCATGCATTATGATCCACATATTTGTCTTATATGCTTTTCCCTAGCCTAGATTTGAGATCACATCTCGATCTTAGGAAATTAGGGTTTTGTGCTTTCCTAGCTGTTATGAAGCACGAGTGCTTCAAAAGGGGGGGGAAGTGTCGGGGTTCGGTGCGAGTTACAGTGCGGGTGCGGCTTGGGTGCGTTCCAGGTGTGGATCCGTTATTTTCCTTTCCTTTTATTTATTTTCTGAAATTCGAGTGCGGATCGGGTGGGGATAGGATACGGTTCGGGTGCGGATCCGGTGCTTTTGGGTCAAAAACATAATTTTCGAAAGGTGTCTCGGGGGTTGAAACATAGAATCTCAGTTTTGTGGGGGTGGGGGGTGAAAACATAAAAGAATAATTTTAACGAACCAATTTAGGGCAGATCGACTCAGAGAGAGAGAGAGAGAGAGGCGGCGGC
Organism: Escallonia rubra; assembly: GCA_033065855.1. Classification (NCBI taxonomy): domain Eukaryota; kingdom Viridiplantae; phylum Streptophyta; class Magnoliopsida; order Escalloniales; family Escalloniaceae; genus Escallonia; species Escallonia rubra. Next base: position 54,425 of record JAVXUO010001497.1, read on the forward strand.
AGTCCTCTTCGCAACGACCCGGCGACTTCGACGAGACCGGCGACCACCCGCGAACTGGGGTGACCACCCACGACATCCGCGACCACCGACGACCACTCGCCACTCACCTCCGGCAGCATTTCTCCAAAGGTAAGTCTCTGACTCTCTGTCTTCCTCTCTCTTTGTCTTCAAATTCTCTTTGCTACCTACTGTTACTCTGTTAGTGACTTGGTCGTGGAACTACTTTGTTAATTATTGTAGAAAGTCCTCTCTTCTCACTTCTTAGTAAATTAGAACCAATATATAAACAGTGGGTTTGTTCTCACTTCTCAATAAATTACAACAGTGTGTTTGATGTTACCTTGGTACTTTTGTTATGAATATGATATATTGTGGTTGTTACTATGTATTTGATGGTATTTACTACTCTTAAATGGTTAAATTAAGTTGCACTATGTCTTTCTATGCATTTCTTAAGATCTAAATTGTTTAGAAAGTCAATACTAGGGTGTGTGTGTGTGTATATATATCCCCGCCGCACCCGTATCCTAAAATTTTAAAAAATGCGGTATCCGCACCTATATCGTATCCCCACCCACACCCATGTCCGTGCCTCATAGGCTAGCTGTTTGGTCAGGTACTACAAATTTTGCCAATTCTAGGGTTGCTAGTTGTTCTAGATATCATGAATAAGATGTGATTGAGTCGATTATTTGCTCAGGTTATATATAATCTATTACGTTAATAGGCGAGGCTGCCTGAATAAATTTTAGCGATAAGGCAAATACTCAGGTGGATGAGTGGCACATATGGACGAATGTAATAAGAAATGCTACTGGGAAGGAGTTGGGGATGGAACGTCTCTTGAGATGTTTTCATTATGTTGAACATTGGAGCGTAAAAGTGAAAAATTGTGCCAAGATACGATATATAAACATATATTGAACATACCATTGAAAATGCAAGCATTAAAACCATCTAGAAATGACCTAATTAAAGGTTAAGTGTCTATAAGTACCCATCTGCCAAACTATATATTGTAAGAAGTAAAACAAATGGCGAAGATTGGTTAAGTTACAAGGACTGGTGTTTATGTTTGCGGTAAATTCTTGGCGTTTTACTTCACTTGCCTTAGTTTACCGCAGAGAGTGTCTGTCGTGTTGGTTTTAGACTTTTTGTCGAGTCACCTTGACATCAAACTGTCGGTCAGACATTTTGCTGCCGTCCATTAATCGAGATTTATATATCTTACCATCCGCAGCCCAAAATTGAGCAAATGCCTCATCTCTTTGGTTACTATAATACACTTCGGGTTTTATGTGTCTTGTCCAGATTCTCTCCCTTCTCTGTATTTTGGAAAGCTTCCCGCTCTCTTTCTTCCTTTCTGCAAAGTGCAGTTTTGCGTACGCGTAGCCAATCTCTCTGTGTGTGTGCATGTGTTTGTGTTTGTGTGTATTCTATCTCTCGTACATTTATGTATAAATGGACATTTGCACATGCACTCTTCATTACATGCTTGGATGGTTTACATGATCAGTAATCGGTGCATTAGCTCGTCTATCTGATGCCTATAGCTAAATGGAGTCTGGGTAAAATGGGATCTGTTTTGCTCGCCTTGAGAGTTTGAAATAGCTCTCCACTCTCGTGAGTCATAAGTATTATTCTAGTTTGTTTCAGCAGCTGTCTGACACTCACTTTCTTGCTCATTCGAAGTGCCACCACCATCGCTGGCCAAGTATACGTCCCTCCTCCCCCAGCCAAGTATACATCCCTCTCTTTCTTTTTCTTCATCTTTGTTGCAATCCCAATTACATTCAATTCTGAAATCAGATTTGGTTATGTAGGTACCAAATTATTGAAACCAATTTTGGTTCTAGATATCTTGCAAATTAAATTTTCTAATTATTATTTTGACTACAACTTAAGTTGTCTCCCCGATCAAAAAGATTTTAGATATTGAAAAGAAAAGAACAGGCCATTTGGGTGGGGCGAGATGGGGTGCCATCCCTAACTACCAATTCTTAAGAAATAATCTGGAAAGCACTTTCGAAGTTTGAGGTGGTGAAGCATTACTTGTACATTGTGTAACGTATCGAGCCCGAGACGTTACCGGCCATGGCTTAACAGGGCTGTGGTTGCCTGGTTAATGGACTTGATGAACTGAAAATTGAAGAGCAGAGAAGGAGAATGACGAGAGAGAGAAAAAACTTCAGAAATGATAGAGAGAGAAAGAGAGAGCAAAGAAACAGCTTAAAGAGAGAAAGAGGCTTTGGTCATTATAATCCACATTTCCCTATCTCAGTTATAGATTCACCCCTCTTCTATAGAGAGGGTGGTAGCAAATTGAAACAACAGTAAATGTCGTTAATTATCAAGTTTAGAACGGAATAACAAAAAATGCAGTAAACGGCTGCTTTTGGTGTTGGATTCTACCCCAGTATGTGACATTCCCAACCCCTTGAAATCATCCCTGTCCTCAAGGATGGGAACCCAAGCTGCCCAATCATTTTTCCTTTTATTTCTTCCACCCGGATCTAACACAAACGTAGTGAGGGAACTTTGAGCACCTGCACCAACAGCTTCCGAGCAGAATCCCTTGTTCTCCTCATCAAGCTGGCTCTGAGCTTCATTTTCATCTCTTGGAGCAAAAGACACTGTAATAAAGTCTTTGTCCACTAAATAGCCACCAAAGCTAGCAACACCACAACCAACATCTAAAATATACCTTGTGTGCTTCGCCCAGTCAGTGATAGGCAGTATCTTCTCTATATAGTCAATGTAATGATTTACTCCGTCCTTAAATTGAGTACCACTTCCAGGAAAAACAAGATAATCACCATCTTCAATACTTGGTGAGTATTCTCGCGCTTCCGATGCATCTCCATTTGCCGCTGTATTGTGTATTGAATCATTTGTCCTTTCCGTAGTGTGAGTTGTTGATTCAGAAATGGAAATAAATGAGCAATCGCCAGTGAGCATTCTCTTGGACCTTTCGTCAAACACCTTGGCTTCACAAGCAGTTTCCACGTATTTGGCCACAAAAATGGCTGTTGATAAGGTCAAAGGACTCCATTTATGCACCCGATCTTTGATTTTGGCCTTGAGACCTTCAACAAAACATTTGACATTGATTTCTTCAGAAGGTTCTTGTCCTAGATAAATTGAAACCCAAGACCTGAGTAGCAAAAAATCATCGACATATTTACGGACGGATGACATTTGTTGTCGATACGAGAAAAGGTTCATCAATGAAATATTGTGTGATTACTCGATCTGCCAAATATCATCTTCCTTCAGATTTCGACCTTGTGTTCGGCACTCGATCTCACAGCAGCGTAGAGCATCAATGAATTGATCCTCTTCTTTATCGAGCTCCATTAGATATTCTATAGTATAGTTGTGACACTGAATGATAGGAGGTGGTGTACCTTGTAGATGCTCCAGAGAGTACTGCATTTCGCTCGTCCTTGCACGATTCGCCGACTGTGTGCTGGTTGCGTTTAACTTTGCATTTGATTGAGTAGAGTTTTGCATATCCATGTAATCTGATGCATTAATGAGCCGTAAGTCACCCAAGGTAGCCTCAAAGGAGCCGTGTTGCAGATCGTATGATGGATGGTTGTGCTCCCAGTCTTCATGTCTAGCTTGAGTGGAGGAATTGTAATTAACACGAGGCTTACACTGGAATTGGCTTTGGCTAGATTCACCTCGATCTTGACGCGGTGGAGGTTCTATGGTGGAGTTGATCTGTGCCATGCAGTTCCTTAACTGAAACTTGATTTCTGTGAGACTCTGGAGCAAGGCAGAGTTGCTCCATTGAAGGTCCCCCATAGTAGCTTTGACTGAACTCATCCTTACGTCGTATGCCGCAAATCGATTTTCCATTACTTCCCTGAGTTCATGCATCTCAGTTTCAATGAACTGGTTCTTCTTCATAGAACGAGGTATCTTCAATTGCTCTTACAAGAATTTTGGAAATGGTGAGGCTCAGAAGAAATTCCTACAGCTAACGACTAGTTCAGGCCCCAATTAAGAGGCTCTGATACCATTTGTAACGTATCGAGCCCGAGACGTTACCGGCCATGGCTTGGCTGTGGTTGTCTGGTTAATGGACTTGATGAACTGAAAATTGAAGAGCAGAGAAGGAGAATGACGAGAGAGAGCTAGAGAGAGAGAAAACTTCAGAAATGATAGAGAGAGAAAGAGAGAGCAAAGAAACAGCTTAGAGAGAGAAAGAGGCTTTGGTCATTATATTCCACACTTCCCTATCTCAGTATCAGATTCACCCCTCTTATATAGAGGGTGGTAACAAATTGAAACAACAGTAAACGTCGCTAATTATCAAGTTTAGAACGGAATAACGAAAAATGCAGTAAACGGCTGCGTTTGGTGTTGGATTCTACCCCAGTATGTGACACATTGATCCACCTGCAGATTCATTTTGAATTCCTTATAAGATGTATTTTTCATTAATTATAAGGGAAATGAGATTGTTTCTGTAGGTATATAACATCTCATTTGGGTGTATAAGAGACACATAATTTGTAGAAGAAAGAAGTGCAGCTTATCCAGCTTTTAATCTTGGTCCTTCCAAAACAAAGGATCAACCCCTTTATCCGACTCTATCCATCGTAATTTGTAGAAGAAAGAAGTGCAGCTTATCCAGCTTTTAATCTTGGTCCTTCCAAAACAAAGGATCAACCCCTTTATCCGATTCTATCCATCGGATACCATTTTCTTGCTTATCCCGCTATATGCTAACTTGTTTATTCAACTAAACTCATCGTTCGAATCAAGAAGCTGTCAAATTTTTAGAACTATGACAGAGTGTCTTCAACAAACATATGCATAATTTGAGCACAGAGCTTTACGCAATTCTATACTCTAATCGATTAAAAATTTGGGCATTACATGCATGGGTAGAATGTCGCACTTAATATCTGATTCAACAAAGATACTAAGTTACTTTTTCTGGGTGTGGGTGAGGGGCTTGCGAGGAGAAGAGGTGGGCTACTACTTGAGACAAAGTAGAGATAACGCTTGTGTTTCCTTTGTTATAGTAAGCTTGGAAAAGGGCGGTCCCAAGGTTGTTAAGACAATCTTATATAGGGGTATCATAAATGTGATTTACGTAGAGGAGCTAGAGTGGCTTAGTTGGTTAAAGAGGATTATTAAGCACAAAGGTTAGAGCAGGAGTCGCTGAGTTGGTAAGAGTTTGTAGCTGTTGAGCAGAAGACCTTAGCTTCACACCCTTCCCTTAATACTCTATGTATTTCCATGTTCCTCTCTTGGGCCATTTTAGCATAATTATACTGATTAATGAAAAGAAGATATTAGATGATTATATCAATTCTTCAGTAGGCGAGAAATACTTCTTGGAGTGAGGTTTTGGGTGCATTGGTGTCTTCTAGCAATAACAAAGTCATTCCTTATAAGGATGGAAAGATTAAACAAATGTCTTGTTTGGGTAAATTATTTGAGAAGGAAACATAATTTGGCCCTTGAAATTTATTTGCAGGATGAATTCTTTCATTAACCATGAAATAATGCGAAATGGTTATGTAATAGAATCTTGAAATGATGTTAATCTGCAAACGATCTTGAAGTGGAAAGAGCAGCTTAAGAAACTGAGCACGAGGCCCTTCTTTTGCTCTTTTCTCTGAAATGATAATGTATTATTTAGGTTGAACTATACAGTTAAAATTTTGCTGTCATATAAGAAAAAAATTTCCTTTTTGAATGTTAATTGTATTATCAACGAAGGGGTCGAATCCCATGTATTAAGAGTGCAATGGGAAAAGATATATGAATATTCTTTCGTGTGCGAAGGCCTAAGAGCATTTCATCACTACCTGCAAAAAACATGAATTCTTGGTTTATTCACTTTGAGATGTTGAAGCTTAAAATGTTTTGTTAACTAACGGGCATATAGCATAAAACCATAGCTTACGTAGACTTTAAAATGCACGATAAAAGATAATGGATAAAATCACTGCACTTCACTCCACAAACCACTTGATTTGGACTAAGAAAAGCTCAACAAGAGGAGCTACCAACTGACGTTCCTGAATGAGTAAAATTGTGGTATATGTGTGTGAGGAAGAGAGGGGGGAGGGGGAGGAAGTATTATTCTATTCAAATAACAATAAACAGGAGTTTGAAAACATAGTTCAGTATTATTGGGAAACAAAAACAAGAAATTTGAGTATTCTTGACATGTTTCAAGTTGGGTGTCATGCCATGTTTGTCTTCATGTACTTGATGTGCATAGTGCCATAGGGTAACAGCACTATCCTTTTTCTCCTTACTGTGCTGATATGCTTAACGCTGTAGGCAAAAGCACAAACCCTTTATTAGTCTTGATATCTGCCATGTTTAAGTCCATGTACTTGATATGCATATTTGCCGTAGGCAAACAGCACTATCCTTTCTCTCCTTTCTGTTCGGAAAAGTAACACTGCAATTGGTTCTTCATGCAGCCAAGTGACAGAAGATAGAGTTCTCTGTGCATTGTCCATTTATAGAACACAAATGGCAACCCAACAAGAAGAGGGCAGTCAACAAGCAGCGGACGATAAGCAGCTACCAAGCCCGTCGGCTACTGGCTTGAGAGGGATGATAGAAAATCAGTATAGGAGAATCAGAGAAAATGCAGAAACATACCCATATGTGTGGGGTTCCTACATTGTTGTATATGGTGGATTTGGCCTCTGGTTAGCTTACAGATGGAGAAAGCTCCGCAAGACTGAGGACAGAGTTCGAGTACTTCAAGAGAGACTCCGAAAAATTGTTGAAGCTGAAAAGTCATCAAGCTCTGCTGCAACGACTGACAAAGCGTCATCATCTTCCGAGAAACCCACCTCAAATAATTAGTTATGCTCTATTGAACTCCATACTTAACTCAAAATTGCTACAATTTTTGGGGAACGTCCTTTTCGTCGAAGCACGGCTAATTATATAAAAAGCTCCAGGTTTTGCCAGCGGAACAAGTAAAATTGTCAAATTAACGGTTTGAGGAAGCTGAGGAAAGAAAATGAACTAAAAACGTGGTTGCTCCCCATGTATGAGCTCAAGTGGACTAGTCAGGGAGCAGAGGTAACTGACTTGGTTTTGAACTTCTCAGGAGTTACAGATACCTCATGCAGGGGTGATTTTGCATGTCTAGGATTTTACTTGAGTGCTTGGAATAGAATGATCGCCGTCTATAAATCTCTGCACAATATTCTTGTGATTGGTTGACCAGGTTGTGGTCGACTTGGGAGTGGGGAATATATTCAGCAATCTGTAGCCTTGAAACATTGTAGACGGTGAGCAGGTTGTGGTCGACTGGGGAGTGGGGAATAAATTGTAACAGAAGAGAAAATTGGACTTGAATTAACTATTTAGTGTACACAATCACCAAATTGACCGTCCATTGAAATGAAAGAAAATCGTGTCCTCCAGTTAATTACAGTAAATAAGCAGGTTTCAACCAAGCTGCAGGTTGATCAGACTTCCTGCCAAATGGTGATTGTTGGAAGGATTCCCATTCAATGGGCAGCCTTGCCCTCCACACAAATTTCTTCTGAAGCTCTACGGTTCATTTGATACGGAATTGGTTTTATTTTGGTGCAACGATGCCTGGTTCCCGCATTTGCATATGCAAACCATTAATTTGGAGGGATAATCAGATTTTTATGTACTGTAACTTTTAAGTCTAGCAGTGCTACTGCATTAATGTTTGTTTTTATATATTACTATCTCGGCTTGTACTTTTTGTTTTGTCAATATTAGAAACTTTTCATTGATTATAGAGATGTTACAAAGCCGTCCCCACTAATAGGAGGTTTACCAAATAATATTACAAACCCAAATAGATGGAACGCTCATGTTTTACTATTAAAACTCGAATCGAGTAGTCCAGACCATAGATACATGTGATCTACTATGCACAAAAAAATACTGAGCGTGACTGCTTCAGTCAGCAGTCTCTTACTTCCTAATCTAACTTGTTGTACAAACATAAAGAATATATATATATATATATATATATATATATATAGTCGTGATCTGTTAATAGCGTTAGCAAATTGCTTGCGCGATCTGATCGTCTGCTACATTGTAGCGGACGAAAATTTACCGTCCGCTACACTATGTAGCGGACGGTGAAAAAAATGCGCAGTCGTGACGCGCGATCTGACCGTCCATTCTCGCACGTGGACGGCCAGATCGCGCTAGCAACTTGGGTTAAGTTGCTAGTGCTATCAACGGATCACGATATATATATATATATATATATATATATATATATATATATATATATATATATTCAAAAGCTGTTAGTCGTCCGCTACACTATATATCAGACGGTTTTTTTTATCGTATTGCCCTTCCCTCCTCGTCCGCTACACTGTGTAGCGGATGGCTTTTTGACTGACGGCGCGTCAAGTCATCCACATCCCCCCTGGCAGTTGTCACATCCCTAACAGTGCCCCGTCCGTGAGATTGTGTAGCAGCCATTATTTAAATAAAAACTAAATAAATGATGTCCGTTACACTGTCTCGCGAAGTGACTTTACTGTCTGCTATACTGTGTAGCGGACGGTCCATATATTTATGCCAAAACCTAACTTCGAAACTCTTATTCGTTCTTTCTTCTCACAAATTTTTCTAGCGGGCGTTGGCAAGCAGATCTGCGCAATTTCTTCTCAAGAAATCTTTTAATCGTCTCATCATTCACGTAAGTTCACAAACCAATCCTTTATTTGTTCATAATCTAGAGTTGTTATGAGTATTGCGGCTTATGCATGGCTTTGAATATGTATTGAGCATGTGCTAGCGTTTGTCAATATATATATATATATATATGGAGCTGATCCGTTGAGAGCGCTAGCAAAATAGGATAAGTTGCAAACGCGATCTGGCCGTCCATCCCGAAAGATGGACGGCCCATATTTTTTTTTTGTTGCATTTTTTTAAGTCCGTCCGCTACATTATGTAGCGGACAATTTTTTGACAAAAATACCCTTTGTGCCCATCCGCTACATAATGTAGCGGACTATCGAGGCACTACTGTTCTGACTTTTTTAAAATCCGTCCGCTACATTATGTAGCGGACAATTTTTTGACAAAAATACTCTCTGTGCCCATCCGCTAAATAATGTAGCGGACTTTCGAGACAGACTTTTTCTGACTATCTCTTTCTCTGTCCTTTCTTTCTTCTTTCTGTTCTGACACACTCTCTCCCTCTCCCATCAATTTTCTGACTATCTCTCTTTCTCTCTCTCTCTCTCTTGCTGTCCCCACTCCACTCCCCCATTCCTCCTTTGCTTCTTCTTCAAGCGAATAAATTCACCTGCTCCCTCTTACTTTTCAACATCTGAAATCTCTTTTTGTTTACCAAGGAGTCTACACGACCCCACGAGGACCAGGGGATCAGTCTCTTCTTGCCAAAAGGTGAGGGGGCGGCTGTAGATGCATTTTCTTTTCATCTGTGCTTTGCTTTTCTTTTCATCGGGCCAGACTCGGGCTTCGAGCTCGACGAATCGGACGTGTGGAGCTCGGTCGGCGGCGGCGTCGTCTCGCCGGACTACAGGAAACCGGTGGTGAGTTCGAGGAAGAAGCCGCTGGCGGCGGTGAAGAGGGCTGAGGCGGTGGTCGGGGGGACGACGTCATCGCTGCCAACATATCGGACTGGGTGAGTCTTGGTATTGGACTTGTGAACAAACATCATGCAGTCTAATGGGAGAGAAGAGACTTTGGGAGACAAGCATCAGCCAACCTATCTGCCACACCTTTCTGATTCTCTAAATGCATGTGAATCCTTATACGAGGATGAGTCGTGATTATGTGATCAATGGGCCATCTGATAGATTTGGCCATCAGAGAAACATCTAACCAGGATTTTGGAGTCACGCTTGACATATTTGACAGAAAATAAGAACTTCAAAGTCCCAATCAGTTCACCAAGTACCAGTTTAGGCTGAGGATCTGAGAGAAAAGAAGAGGAAAGAAGAGAGAAAAAGAGAGAAAGGACAAGAGAAAGTGAGAAATTGACGTGAAAGAGAGATGTGTCAGAAAATTAATGAGAAATGAGAGAGAAGGAGAGAAAAATGTACTGTCTACTTGTCCGCTACATTATGTAGCGGACGTAACGGACTCTGTCATTTCTCTCAGAACATTAATGATAGAAAGAAAAAAAAGGTCTGAAAACTTATGTAGCGGACATACTTAAAAAAACGCAAAAAAAAAAGATCTGGGCCGTCCATCTTTCGGGATGGACGGCCAGATCGCGTTTGCAACTTATCCTATTTTGCTAGCGCTCTCAACGGATCAGCTCCCATATATGTGTGTGTGTGTGTGTATTGTGTATTATTAGTTCATGTGATTTTAGTTCATGTGATATATATATATATATATATATATATATATATATATATATATATATATATATATATATATATATATACAGCATGTGATTTTATGTGAGCACATGCTAGCGTTGTATGTATTATGCATGTGCTAGCGTTTTATGTTTGAGAGCGTTAGATAAAAGCTTCCAACCTTGCCGTTTTTTCATAATTTCAGTTGCAAAAAATGGATTTTAACCCTGGATCAGAAAATCCCTCCCTATTATACGACCAAACAAACCATATCAGTACGCTCATATGGGATGATGGAGTAAGATACATTATTTATCAACTTTCTTATTCTTACGAACGTTGTATACTGTTTGTTTTGCTTAAATTGTATTTATTAATTCGTAGGAAAGAGAACTTCTCACCACCGTAGAGGTATCCGATAATTTCAAATTGTGGAAATTGAACAAATACCTGAAAAGATTATTGCGTGGAATTGGGTTTGGGGTTTTCACGGACGGCCAGATCTTTCAACAACTTGACTGGGCCTTGATAGGTGCCTTTGTTGAAAGGTGGAGAAGTGAAACGAAACGAATACGTTTCACTTCCCTCTCGGAGAGATGACAATTACCCTAGAAGATGTAGGGTTCATCTTAGGGTTACCGGTGACGAGGCGGCCGGTAATTGCTCCTTCGCCAGAAGCAACGAATAAGAGAGCCGCTAGGGACTTCTTTACCTCTGTACCTGAAGATCAATTTAGCTCTGGGGGGATAAAGTTGAAGTGGTTGCTAGATACCTATAGGGAACTGCCGGAAGACTACACGGATAGGATGCTTGTGCTATACACAAAGGCTTTTCTGTTGTGGGTGATAGGGGCAATTCTATTCCCAACGACGTCGAAGAATACGGTCAGCAGCAAATATTTACCATTGTTGGGTAACTTGCGGGAGGTTGGGGAGTATGCCTGGGGTGCAGCAACTCTTGCGTACATGTACCGAGCATTGCACAAGGCAACGAAACCCGACTCCAAAGCTATATGTGCATGTCTTTCGCTATTGCAGGTATATCATATAAATCTTGATTTGTGTTTGATTTTTTTTTTGTTGAATCGACAATAAATTTTGACGATACTTTATATAATTTGTCTTTGCTCTCAGGTGTGATCTTATGAACACCTTACTACCGACGCACCCAGGTGTAGGGACGGAACCGATAATGTGTGGCCTCGGTTGTGCGCCTGAGAGTACAGCCGGAAGGCCAGCCACTACCCAAGGAGAGAAGATCCCCATCACAACATTACGTATTATCGGGGGGAGCTCGACTCGCTATCTCTGGGCTAGATGCGTTGGGCACTGTACAAACGTTTGGCGAGACGGGTGGGAGAGTCGTTCGTCTTCACGCTCTCCGGGTTGTAATGCACAAACCTGGATCCACTTTGAGATCGCAGAGTGGCAGCTGCCAGATCGCGCTATGCGCCATTTTGACGAACTGCAGGGGTTCCCAGCCAATGCCCCAGCTATGAGGGTTAACAGGAACCCACCGGGTGTCGAACGGTTTGGCAAGGCGAATGCGCATGACTTGTGCGCACGAGAACTTGAGGTTTGGAATTCATGGCAGGACACGGTGGCGGCCATTGTGTCGGAGCCTAACCCCATGATCAGCATCGAACCGTACAATGAGTGGTACTACCGCATAACCTGGAGGAGAGTAGCCTCAGTAAGGTTTGAACGCGGGGAAAGGTACGCGCCTAGGGGTCAAATCGATGAGCGTATGGCAAGCGATCTGGTAAGTTGCCCAACAATTTCTTTACATTGAATTTGATGATTTTAAGTTGGTGTTTGAAGTTACTTATTTATTATCTCTTTGGGGATGTAGGTTAATGCCTCGCTCGCCTTCTTCCAGAGTTGAGCGAGCGGAGGGATCTGGTGGATGCAATGGGCGAGGAGCTTCGCTAACAGGCTAATGCGTTGGCGTTTGGCTGCGGGAATTTTTTACGCCAAGCATCGGGACAGCCTTCGGGCATCAGCCCGGGAATGGGTTATCCGGGGTGGCAGGCCCCATACGTGAGCGAGGGATACGGTGATCCCTCAGGACAAACTTCGGGGGTGAGCCAAGGATACAGTGGTCCCTCTGTACCGAGAATGGGTGGTGATTGGGGACCGCCAAGCACCATGGGCTAGGCTCCAGCGCCGTGGGAAGAGTACAATGCACCCTCGTTCGCTTTGCTTCAGGACTCAGAACCCCAACCTCTCTCTCAGAGTCAAGTCACGCAGGACTAGGGTTTCAGAAACATCAGTCTATCCGAGACACTGCCCATTGTCCCGTGAGTGAGACCATTGGTAGCCGAAGGAGGGCAATATCCCCCGGTCGACCCCCTTGAAGGAAGGCAATATCCTCCGGTCAACCCCTGAGGGCAATATCGCAAAGGGCATCCATTGAAGCCCCTAAAGCCGCATAAATGCCAAATAATTCGAGAGCATTATTTTAGCGGGGCCACCCGAGACAAAGCGTCGTATAGTGTGGATCACCCGGAGGGCATGGATTACTGTTGCTCATGGGGAGAAATGGCCTCGCTGGCTCCGGGGGCTTAACTAGACAACATTGTCATCTCTAACTACGTGGAGATTCTGAAGCAAAGGGGTCGGGAGCGGCTGAACGAGTATCCGAGCGTTTTTATGTTGGATGCTTTTTTTCATAGCCTCCTAGTACCTGAATGGAGTGAGTGGGTCGAGCTACGGGGGAATAAAAAATTGAGAGATTGGAGACCGTTTGCTAACCTACGCGCACATCTTAATATGGATAGTCCAGTGAGCGCAAGGGTTGCCGACGTGTTTCTAATCCCATTTTTAAGGGAAAGCCACTGGTACTTGGTTTGTTATGAACCAATAGAAAAAGTCGTATCAGTCATCGGCAGTCTCCACGACGATACCATCCACATGCATATGTTGCAGCTGTACAGAGCCCAGTTGGATGCTATGGTAATCTTATGATTGTTGTTTAATGCTTATTGTAACTTGCCAATTGTAAATGTTAACTCGTGTCTTACGCCATTTTCTATTTCTCGCAGAATCTATTTTGTGCCATGGTCAACGGAATCTATGATATAAGAGTACCGGTGCGGCCAAAGCTCCAATACCAATTGAAGAAGGGGAGGCCCAAACAACGTAGTACTTCAGACCGCGGCGTCTTCGTCTGCATGTACATGGACTACATTTGTTGGGGTGAGAGCCTCAAGGCGGCCGTCTGGAGTCAAGAATGCGTAGATGGCTTTAGTTATAGGATAACTTGGCAAATTATGAAAGGTCGGCCTAGAGCGGTTAGGTTTCTTGAAAATTCGTCTAAGGACGAGAATCCGACTCAACATGAGGACACCAGTTGAAATTGTAACATTCGAATCAGTTTTTTTTAATAAATCATGATTATTTTTATGTAAGCTATCATTGGTTTGATTTGATTTGTGTTGAGATGCGCTGATTTGACTGATTTGTGTTGAAATCAGTTGACATTTGATTTGGATTTGAATGATTGAAGTTGACATTTGATTTGGGTTTGAATGATTGAATGGTGGTTGGGTTTGAATGATTGCATGGTGGGAAACAAAATTTGGGAAAAGTTCTACAAAATGTTTATGCTGCGCCGTCCGCTACACAGTGTAGCAGACGTGTAAAGAAGAATTTTTTTTCTAAGTGTTGAAATCCAGAGTTTCTGCTGCGCCGTCCGCTACACAGTGTAGCGGAAGCATAGAGCACACAAAAATTTCTAAGTGTTGGGGGGTTTCTGGTGCGCCGTCCGCTACACAGTGTAGATGACACAAATTTTTCTAAGTGTTGGGAGTCAGGGTTTCTGCTGCGTCGTCCGCTGCACAGTGTAGCGGACGTGTGGAGTACAAAATTTTTCTAAGTGTTGGGAGTGAGGGTTTCTGCCGCGCCGTCCGCTACATAGTGTAGCGGACGTGTGGAAGACAAAAATTTTCTAAGTGTTGGGAGTGAGGGTTTCTGTCGCGCCTTCCGCTACACGGTGTAGCGGACGTGTAGAGGACAAATTTTTTTCCAAGTGTTGGGAGTGAGGGTTTTTGCTGCGCCGTCCGCTACACAGTGTAGCGGACGTGTGGAGGACAAATTTTTTTGAAGTGTTGGGAGTTAGGGTTTCTGTTGCGCCGTCCGCTACACAGTGTAGCGGACGTATATAGGACAAAATGTTTTCTAAGTGTTGGGAGTCAGGGTTTCTGCTGCGCCGTCCGCTACACAGTGTAGCGGACGTGTGGCGTACAAATTTTTGAAGTAATGGGAGTGAGGGTTTCTGCTGCGCCGTCTGCTACACAGTGTAGAGGACGTATTGGAAACAATTTTTTTTATGTGTTGGATTTCAGACTTTTCTGCGCCGTCCGCTACACATTGTAATGGACGTCGCTAATTTTGTTTTATGAAATTGGCAACGAAATAAATGTTTTAGCGATGGAATCAACAATCTCAATATCTCAAATGCACGATTAATAATAAAAAATCATCAATTAACAATCACAATTCTCAAATGCACAATTAAGAACCTAAAATTATCAAACAAATGAACATTAAAATAAAATTGTTCATAACTTGATTTAGGGTTCAACATTTGGGGAAAGTTTTTTCACAAGTGCTTTGATTAAACACCGTCACTTGAAAACTCATATTCCCCATGTGTTCAAAGATTACAAAGTCCCCTAGATGGAGGTCATGCTGTTGCACGAATTTGTTCCAACCCTCTGCGAAACAAATTTGATCTTGGTCGTGCTTCTTCTTGATTTTAACAAGCCATGACCCCTTGCGGCTGGTTAAAGTTGCTTCGAAATAAAGTGTGATAAGCAATCTGCCAAAATGCTACCGGTATGGCCTAACATATTCATAATACAGTAAGACATGTAAGTTTTTAACCAAAGATAAAACCTTTTAACACACACGAAAACACAGAGAAAGAGGGATGGCCTACAACCTTGTTGCCTACAAATTTGCTGCTCACTGAATCATAAGCCATCGGGACGGATCTGTCGCCGGAGGTGGTGCCGCGTCGGGGGGAGGACGGGGATGTCGCTGGAGGCACCGCGGCGTTAAGGGGAGGACGAGGCTATCACCGGAGGTGGCGTGGCGTCGGAGGGAGGACGGTGGTGTCGCCGGAGATGTGGGTCGCCGTAGATGGGGTCGCAGGTGGGTGAGATGTTCGAGACAGATAGAGAAACGGGAGAAAGAAGAATGGCCGATTAGATTAATATTTAATAGGAGAGACGTCCGCTACATTGTGTAGCGGACACAATGAATACCAAAAGTTTTTTTACATTCGTCCGCTACATTGTGTAGCGGACATAAATAACACCAAAATTTTTTAAAGTGTTAAGACTCTGCAGAGCAGTCCGCTACACTATGTAGCGGACGGGGCAAATAAAAAAAAACTTTAGGAAAAAATTCCAGTCTTCTGTTGAAAGATTATTAGAAAAAAAATTACAAAAACTTCTTACAAATGTCAAACAGACTTGATGGCTTATACAAAAAATTAAAGTTCCACTACAGCTTCTTCTTCCTTATCTTCGGCGTTGTCTTCTTCCTCGTCTTGCAAACCCCCTGGAATTATCCCTAGTGCCCTGTAATGGTTCCACTTGTCATGGTCGGTCATTTTGTTGCACAATGCACACCTTCTCAGCTTTTTAGGTTGAGTTGCTTGTTCAATAGAGCTCTTCATCCGCGTAGATCTCTTGCGGCCTTTCGTTTGCGATATAATTGGATCCAAAGGCCAGATATCATTGTCATCTTCCTCCCCCGGCTCATCATCTTCTGATCCCGTTGTAGGCTCAGTGTCAACCGCATTGCTGACTGAAGCTACTTCCAACCGGTCGACAATGGGCTCTTGCTACTGAGATACCTCGAGGATATGTTTATATCCGGCCATTGTAGCAACACCCTTTACGGACAAACGGGTGAACATCGTCATCAGATGATTATACCGCAACGTCTCTGATTCTTCAAAGTCAGTATACGGGTGCTCCGGAAAGGCAATGGTCCGTGCAACCTGTTTGCACCTTTCGTCCACCGTGGCAAGACATATCTATCGGGGATTGTCCTGATATTCTTCTGGGTGAAAAACCGCAGAATGTGTCTACATAGGATGCCATGGAACTCAAACTTCTTGCAAACACATGTCACCGAGTCCGTCAATGTGTCATGGCTCACCGTATAAATTCTGCGTAGCTTTTCAGGGACGAGGTCATTCACAAGCGAATAAACCTTGTACTCACGCGTAGACTTTTTTGCCACCTTGTTTATACTGTATCGTCCCGATTTTCGCAGCTCTACTTCGTATAGCATGAAGATCTCCTTCGTATAGACTTTGGCACCGTTCAGTTCCAGCGGGGTCTCAAGCAACCTTCTCCTTTGTTTGTACGTGGTTGCAAAGTCTGTAGCCCTTTCTTTCACGAATAACGACGCAACCGCTTTTTGTGCAGATGTGACGAAACTATTTAAATTGGTAGCTGTATCCAAATTACTATCGAACGTGGCATTCATAGATTCACTCCTGCCCGTCGTTTTCATGCCCGTAGAAAAATGCCTCCTCGTGTAAACGCCAATCCATTGCTCTTTGAGCTCGTACAAGTACTGGAGCCACTCGTTGTCTTGCAATGAGTAATCCTCAACAAGCTTTTCCCACATCTCTTCAAATTCCTCAATCATTAACGACTTGGTAACGCACCTGTCAAAATCCTGTTTAAAGTCTGGATACTGTGCATACACGTGATGCAGACGTTCAGGGTATTTGTTGCTTATGTGCCAAGTGCACAAGTTGTGTCGAGTGTTTGGGAAGACGGTAGCAATAGCCTTCTTCATTGCTAAATCTTTACCGGTGATGATAACTTTGGGTGCTTTGAAGTTCATTGCTTCCAGCCACGCCCTAAACAACCATACAAAAGAACCCTCTCTCTCGTCCCTTAACAAGGCGAACCCGAACAGGATGGAGTGATAATGATGATTGACGCCCGTGAAAGGAGCGAACGGCATCGAGTACTTGTTGGTACGGTATGTGGTGTCGAAAGTCACGACATCCCCAAAATGCTTATAAGCTAGCCTCGAACGACCGTCGACCCAAAATTTGTGCTAACTTGATGCTCGTCATCAAGTTTATAATCGAAGGTAAACCGCGGGTACTCCATCTGCATCCGTTTCAATAGGCTCATTGTGGATTGAGCATCATTGAGGTCATACACAGCTCGTCTATGGGTTCGGACCGCTTTACGAACGTCTGTCGTGTTAAAGTTTAGATTCTGAATTCTTCCAGCCTGTTTAGTAAGAACATTAATCATGTCGGTAGGTCCTAGCCACGCATTGCTTATTGTCTGAATCAGGCTCCTTGCGACTTTACCCATCTTCTTGTTTGATGCATCTGACTCACCTTAGAAGGGGTTAATAATGGGTGATTGTGTGCCAGTTCCAGGCTAGTAATAAGCCAATGATCTTGTTTGGATTTATAGCTTACGAACATCTTGACCTGGCAATTCGTGCGCGCAAAGCAGTTCTGTCTTCTACGCGAATATCCTATTTCGTCATCACTGTCATCGTTGCCTACATGTGTCTCATATTACACTGGGTTTCTGCCCCTATGACACTCGTATAAGCGAGAGCATATTTTTTTTGTTATGTTGCTTTTCTTGTAGTCTTTATTCTAATGTCAAAACCAACCCTCAATGAATACGCTCGAAAACATTCTTCGGCTTCTTCCAATGTTTGAAATGTTCGTCCTAGATACGAATCACTAGCATCTACGGGGGTGTTGGAGCTCGGCACGAAATCAGACATTGTGAAACAAGACCTATGTAGAAATAGATTCCGCTTAACTATCAAATTGGCATTCTTGAACGACCTTCATGAATAGACCAATTTAGGATGACAAATATACCAAACATAATCTCAAAAGTGTCTCCAATTTAACAATTACTAATTTATTGAACATATCAAATTAAAATTACAAAGATAAATAGACAAATTGATCATCCCAAAACATAACAAACATAATCTCCAAAAAATCGAATTTAACTATAATAAATTTTTTGAAGTTAACGAATTTCAAAAAATTCGAATTTAACTATAATAAATTTGTTTGAAGTTAACAAATTAATTTCTTGAACAACACAAATTAAAACTACTTTGATGAATATAGTGATAAATCACCATTCACAAACTTACCTTGCTTGAGAGAAGCTTGAAGTTACCTGAAGCTTGAATGACGCTAAAAATGGAAGCAAGTGAATCTGAAAGAGATAAAAATGCTAAAAGAGCTCAGAATTAGGGAACTTTTGGGTTTAGGTGAAATACTGTCCGCGATACTGTATGACGGACAAATCTGACATAACGTACATAAATTAAGCGGCGTGTGTCAGTCAAAAAGTCACCCGCTACATAGTGTAGCAGACAACTTTTTGACTGACGGATGTCAGAATCAAAAAGTAGTCCGCTACACAGTGTAGCGGACGAGGAAGGGGGGTAATACGGCAAAAAAAGACCGTCCGCTATACAGTGTAGTGGACGACTGATAGCTTTTTAAAAAAAAAAGATCTGGTCCGTCCATCCTATCAGGATAGACGGCCAGATCGCGCTAACAAAATCTCCTATTTTGCTAGCACTATCAACGGATCAGCTCCCATATATATATATATATATATATATATATATATATATATATATATATTTATTTATTTATTTATTTTGCCTAGACCACTCCTTTTAGGACTTTTAGCCTATCCGCCCTTTCAGGTTTTCAAGGAAAATCATCAGAAAAGTATGATTGTTGGTGGTTATGTGGCGAAAAATGACATTATGCAAATAAATGTCCAAGTAAGAAAATAAAACAAAATATAAGATCTTTCTTATTCACTGAAGAAAGATACGAGTCAACATGGGAATATGAATTAGATTATGAAGACGAAGCAGAAGAGCTCGTTTCAGAAGACGACTACGAGTCTGATGATGAAACAACATCAGATGATGAAAAAAGTTTAAACAAAAGTTTAAAAGGCGTCTGCACGATCTTTATGATGTTAGAAACCTACGACCATTTAGAAGAGATGATTCCCTTATCTAATAACATAATTAATATTAGTCAGAGTGAATCAATTGAGGAAGAAACTCCCGGTTTTATTATAAACCATTAAGAGATGTCTAAAATCAGAAATATACAAGAACTCCATATTCAGGTTTAAAAGTAAGATGAATGTCGAGATCTCCAAAGGGGAAACTTCTGTAGGTCAAATTGAAGAATACTAGACATTCCTCTCTTCAAGACAAATAAGGTAAAACAATATCTTAGAGAAGGATATCACTGTGTCCATATTGATATAATACGAGGTAGTCTTTATCCATTATTCATAGATGACAGAGATACACCAGTAATCTTTTGTTTAACAGACAATCCGTGAAAAACTTTTGAAAAAGCCCTGATAGGGGGGGGGGGGGGGTATCCAAAATAACTTATATAATGGTCCAATTTGGTTTAAAACCACACCAAATTACTTCATGTCCTCAAAAGATTCTTATCTTAACAAAGCATTAGGACTTAGGATTCAGACTCAAGGCATGACCGAATTATGAGAAGTCTGCAAAAATATTGCAGTACAATATCTTCTAGTTTACAGAGTGGTAAATAAGTTGTTTCTTTCACTCATATAACTATCTGGTTGCCTTGGATGATCCACATCTCAGGGTCAGGCGCTAAATATAGCTAGGTTTTATACAGTCCATTGATGGGAGTTTTAAAAATAATTTAAGTCATATTTGGACAAAGTACAAAAACACAGACTCTAATTATTTTTATGAGATCTATAATGTGAAAAACTTTCAAATTTTTTCGAGGCCGGAAAGGGGGTTAACTGATGCGGTTATCGTGAAACTTCGCGATGAATTTGAAAATAGCAAAGTAACGTGGTTTCGCGTGAAAATTTTATAAAATGTTTCAATATCTGAAGTTTCGGGACATTTTGAAGCCTATAGCATTTTTTTAGCGGAGTGGGCTTTCGAGCTCTCTGTTAATTGCTTGTTTGGGATTTTTGTGCGAAAAATCTCTAGATAACTTTTTAGTTTAAAAAATGAATGTAGATGTTTAAAAATATATTTTAAAGTGGTTTTGAGATTTTTGTAGGTGCGATGGCCGCTTGGGAGTATTTTGGTAATTTTACATAAGCCCGGGATGGTTTTTTTGGTAATTTTTCCTGTAAATTTTTTTGAATGACTTTTTGGTTCGGGAAGGGGTATAAGACATCTAAAAATTGTTTTGAAGCAATTTTCGGGTGTTGGGTGGCAGTGACCATCAGGGGTGTTTTGGTAATTTACCATGTCGACGCTGAATTTCGGGAACACACGCAATTAAGTGTTCTGAGTGACAGGAAGCGAGGAATGGGGGTTAGTACGCCTAAATGAAGAAGTGTTAGTATTCTTGCATTATCAAGGCTGGGTTAAAGATCTGACTGTCGGGCGGGGGTAACTGGCCGTTGTAAGACATTATAAATAACTGATAGAAAATAAGTAGAATAAATTGTGTACTTATGTTTGATTAGCGCCTGACGAGCAAGGTCTTGTTTGATTAGGTAACCTGAGACTAAAACAAGTGTTGGATTCAAAGCTGGTGTTAGCAGCTTGTTGTAATCTAAGGTTACCTGGCTCATCGGTTAAAAGTCAATCAGGTAAGGATAATGCAGTTCCTTGTATGCTATGAATTGCTTCGCTTAGCATACCTGTCATTGATAGTGTTGTTCTTTAATTGTATTGTGGATATTGAATGGTTGATATGAGATGTCGGTGGTTGTTGTGTTGATGTCCCTCTTAGTTCGGAATATTGTTGAGAACTTATGATTAGTTTCATCCCTGGTCCACTCTGTGGTGATGTTGATGTGAGTTTTAGTTGTGGTGTAGAACATCGGTCGATTTTGGGATCGGAAATTCTTGCCTGAGTAATTGATTGATCGAGGACGAGGTGAAATCATTTCCCCTTAGTCCATCCAATTGGTGTAACTTGTAGTTTGGCTGTAGCGTGGTTGGGGATGAACACTTTTTGTGAGTTCCCTTCTTGTGTTTAGCGTCTCTTTTAATTACCTGAGACTGAGTTGAATATCCTGGAACACGTGACATTATATGAAAGGAGGTTTTGTGAAATATGATCACCGAAAAAATGGATGTATGGCGCGCGGGTCGAGTCTATCGTGTTTGGTCAATCAAGTCAGTCAGGTCTGAGTCTGTATTGCATGACTTAATCTCAACGTTAACAATTTTAATGGCTTGTATTTCATTAATGTTTAATTTGGTTGTACTGATTTAATGTTCATTTGTATGGTCTATCAGTGTGTCAGTCGGTTTAGTCCTCTTCATAAAAATGTGGAGATAATGTTGTTTTGTTGGGCCTTAAAGCGGCTCAATCTGATGAAAAAAAAAACAATATCGCTTGGCCATTAGGTTGATGTTGCGTTATTCATTGAATTCTTGTTTATCATTGGGTTGATTATTATTTTCCCCGAGGCTGTCGCATCGTCTGTGCATGTGAGTCCCCGTGTTATATTTACTGGGTGATTTACGCTTATTCCTTACCTGTATTGTTTCAGGTGGTAAGGTCGAACTGGGTGAGACATCGGGAAAAGAGAAAGAGAAGTTGGCTTGATTTATAAAAAAGAGACGTAAGACGGTGTCAACCGTATTTTGGGATCTAGATGTTCTATATTAAAACTTCCGCTGTGTTTATGCTTATGTCATAGTGAATTTTTTTGTCAGAACACCCTTTTGAAACTTTATGTCTATAAAGTTATGTATCTAAAGTTGCTATGTAATCCTGCAGCGTTAAGTTGCATTTATGACCAATAACTCAGTTCGATTGACGTCACTCGGGCTGAGTGGTGTCGCAAGTTGGTATCAGAGCATAGGCGCATGATTCTATAGACTATAGGTAGAATGCTAGGTATTTAGGGGGGAGGAAGGTATGTAATTAATGTATTATTGTGCTATAAGTTTGACGTGGTTTTCTGCAGGAAATTATGGCGGGAGTAAGAGGATGGTTAGAGGACCATGTATTGAACGGGTTTGAACAGGAACCCCCATTCGAGGAGAACCCCGATGAAGACCCCGAGAAGGACCTAGTGATGTAGAGGAGGATCCCTGGCCCATCGATGAGGAGCCAAAGGAAATCAACCTGCAAAGGCAGGAAGAGGAAACCGAACCCAAAATCCCGGTAGAGTTTGTAAGGACTAGTACGGGGCCGCGTTGGGCACATAGCGTTGAAGGTTTTTGGAAACAAAGGTACATTGAGGTGGCAAGAGAGTGAGAGAGACTAACTGGTGTACCAATTAGAGGAGTTGAAGTTGAAGGAGGGCCGACAGGTGGAGAAGATAAAAAAGCGTAGCCATGACGATATGGAGTGGATGCGAGGAAAGGGAACCAAGTAATTGACGCAAGGGAGAAGGTTATTCGAAAAATGCAGGATGGAATTCGGAAGAATCATCCCAGAAGACGATGTCAAGGGATAGTAGGGAAATGCTCCTCGATGATAGCTACTGGTATACCGCGTTTTATCGCGAGCGGAATAGGCTCTCTTTTATTTGAGGAGAGAATAAGGAGTCTTAATGTATATGTGTGTAAAGTTGACTGTTGTTTGTATTAATATTACGAGTTGTGTAGTTAAATGTTGAATTTAAAATGTTAATTATGTTAATGGCAGAACGGCTCATTAGTTGCGAAACCCTGGTAATTTCTCCGGTGGAGGGACCTCCTAATCTGGAAGAACCACATAGGAAGCGTATTCGGTAAGTGCTGAGGGCGAGATCTGGGTCAAATAGAAGGTGGAGCTATGAATAAAAATAGAGAGGATTTAAGGAGAGAGTTAGTGGGACTGTTGCGAGAAATCGTGGAACTCCCATAGCATAGCCGGTAGTTGGCTACACCTGTTCCTGTGGAGGGAAAAAAGGAGTGTAAATTTTGAGATTTTCAAGAAATCCGCCCTAGTGAGTTTCGCGGGAGCAATGACCCGATCCGAGCAGTAGATTGAATTCAAGAAATGGATAGGGTCTTTGAGATAACAGGGTGTGGAAGACACCAAAAGGCCTTGCTTAAGCTTGATGAGATGGCGATTTAGAGACTCAGAGGAGAGGTTTAAGCAAAAATGGTTCAAAGGGTTGCGAGTGAGGGTAGAATTAGAATGATGAGTTATGGTTAGGGCAAAAGGTGACGGGATGCCGAGATTGGTGGTACTAGGTAGGAAGAGAGGTTGCGAGATAGTAGCAGTCAATGGAAGCAAGAGGTTCAAATTCAGGTTGGTTGGATCAGTCAGACATGGGGATGAAGGGGTGGGAGGGCTTGGGCCAGGGAAAGACAGAGAGGAGTCATGGGGCACGACTTGGTCTAGTCCAAAATTCAAATGGGTTAAGTGAGAGAGATGGGCTTTATTAAAGTAGGCTAAAAGGTTAGGAAAATAAGGCCAAGAGGAAATATGAGTTAACAGTGGGCTTGTTGGGCAAACTCTTTTAGCCCAATATCAGATAATCCCAAAATAAATTGGGCTAGGCTATCAGTACGAGAAGATTGACTTGGTCATCCAATAAGAGGGCTCGTGACTAATCCAGGGTTGGGAGCTCCAAATGTGTGAATATACATACTTGATTGCTAAATCCTCATTTCGAGAAGATGGACACGAGTGATGAAAAAGTACACTTTTTCATCGGAATCCAGTGTACCTACCTGACCCGGCTCTGCAGTCTTGTAGGAAGTCAGGATAAGAGATTGGAGATTTTTGCCAAGATCTTGAAGATTCAGATATTTCATCCACATGCAAATCCGAAGACGTGTTTAGCTTAGGACTTGAAAATTCCTGAGGAGAGATTTCCTTAATCATAGATAGTTCAGATGTCAGAGGATTCTTGTCTTGAGTTGCTGACGCGTGAACCTCCATCACGAAAGAGCTGTGATCGATCGAATATTCTGGTGAGTGAATATCGTTGGCTTCCCCTTCTTGTTCTTCCTGTAGCGGTGCATCACTGCTGGCTACCCACAATACTGAGCTCATACGGTTCTATTTCTGCCTCAATCATGTAATCCATAAGACATTAAGACAATGTTCATCTTCCCAGATATTGTCGGTTTCCCAATCTTCTTCATTAAAATCTGCTTCTAGGTATTCAAGGTTGCCATCAGCTCTTCCATATTAAGGATATGGTTATTTTCGATAGTAGCTGCAGGATGGTCTATTACATCCAGATTAGCATTGACGGCAATATCCCCGATATTTCCTTCGTTCACTCCCTGGATTGGTTCCGGCTCCCCATCAACATTAACCTGCACATCCCAATTAACATCGGCTACGTGGAGATCATATACATGGGGTTCAAGTTGAAGGTTGTTGAGTGTTGACACCATTTTCACTCATTTCAGATACTGGAGATGATGGTGCTGTGATGAATGTCTCATCGTCACTCGAAGGTAGGGATGAATTAGGTGAAAACGCATCATACATGTGGTTGAGGTGAACTCCTAGGTGATCTCTGGAGATTGAGATCCTGGATGTTCTGTTCCAGTCAGAATTAGGCAATGCCCTCATAGATTATTCAAAGAGTGGGTATCCTTCTGCAATTAAAGTTGGATATCCTTCTGCAATTAAAGTTGGATATAGATTGGGTCTAGGAAGGTGGGCAGTTCTTTGAGTTATGGATTCAACAATCTCAGTGACAGAAGATCGTCATCGAGATTTTTCGTTACCTATTTTTTTCGTAATGGAAACATGCAGTGAACACCTTTTCATAAGTGCATGTCAGTAGTTGCACTCCCATATCATCTAGCAAATGGATGAAAACCACAGGCAAGAGAGGGTCCTCAACATTGACTCTATTTTGATCCGGATGTAATCGAAAAAGGTAGTTCGTCTCTCTGACCAGTCAATTGCTAGCAATATTCTCGCTGCTAACAGTCATTTGGTACATTATGGACTTGCACCCGTGAGTCCGCTGAAGGGAATTTGACACGTTTATAGATCACATGAGGGAACCAAGGTCGCAATAGGAGAAGAGCACCGAAGAAATTCCAAGGGCCATTAGTTAAGGCCACTTTTGCGTCTTAGGCCGAGGAGAATTCAAACAAGAAAATGTTGGGGACTTTAGTGATGCTAATAGGGCCTTCCAAGGCCCAACAGTTGTTCACATGAGATTGAATGCTCCTTTCAGAAAGGTATCTAGAGTCATGGAATTTTCCTAGTAGACGTTCTTTCCCTTCTCTAGCCATACACACTAAATTTTCGTCTAAAGGAAGCATACATGATCTCATAACTACATGATGTTCTTCTCTTACGTTGTCTTCAGGTTGAAACATGGTGGCCTCGACTTGAAAGGTAAGGAGGCAGGATCCGTGCCAAAGCTTAAAGACAAAAGGTAGGTGGAGATGGCCCCGT
The DNA here is from genome assembly GCA_033065855.1 of Escallonia rubra. Classification (NCBI taxonomy): domain Eukaryota; kingdom Viridiplantae; phylum Streptophyta; class Magnoliopsida; order Escalloniales; family Escalloniaceae; genus Escallonia; species Escallonia rubra. Next base: position 80,164 of record JAVXUO010001497.1, read on the forward strand.
ACGTTTACGTTTTCTGGTTTTAGCAATGATGATGAAAAAGATTCTTTTTTGCGTATTTTTATCATTTTCTGTTTTCGTTTTAGATAAAATTACTTAAATAGTAACAAAAAACTGAAAACACTTCCAAGGTGTTTTCAGCTTTTTTCACTCAAACTTAACCCAATATAAGAAAAAATAGCTAAATTTTTTTTGGTGAAAATGATAAAAGTACAGGAACGGATTTTCAAACTGAATATGAAAATCATGAAAATAAAAACAGAAAACAAATATTGTAAGCATACGGGGCCTAACTGCTGAGTGAAAACTCTAGGCTGCGGTTGGTGTGTGGGTAATGCTTTGTGTTGAAAGGTTTTAATGAGGTTTTGCGGAAGGGTGAAGGTTAAAGCGAAGAATGGAGGGTGGATAGTGTGAACAAAGAGGGAGTGAATTCAGAGGTTTTCCGACGAGAGGCCATCAGATTGTAGAGGGAGGACAGAGAAAATCTAGAGAGAAACTGTTGTTCATGCAAATTCCTTCTTGACTGTACTTTAGTGTGGATTTTAAGGACCATGCCTGGTAATATAGAAATCGTTCTATTTTGGCATACGAAACGAGTGTGGCATGACAAATGGCACGCAACAAAAGCTTAGATAGTAAATAAGTACTTCCAATGACATGTTTAATTTTCATAATTTAAAATTTCTTACACCGAATGCGATAATAATTACATATACATGATACTTGATTTTTTTTTGATAAAATTCCTACTATTAACTTAATTTGCACGCGCGTAGCGTGTGTCACGATAACTTGTATCTTTTACAAAAACTGAAAAGAGCCATATAGCGACTACAGTTAGTCGGTCCCTAGAGCCCATCTGGCCAAAGAAAAAGTCATTTCTTGAAGTAATTTTCCTCCTATGACTTTGAAACTAACGCATCCATAACTATATAACTAAAGACGTTTTTTTTTAATAATCAACAACATTAGAAGTACACTCTTCAATCATTCTTGTGCATGTAAACAACCAACGATTATGCAAAAATTCGCTCCAGTACAATTTTATGTTCCTCATGACATAAACTTCCGCTGGGCCCAAATTACAAGAAAATCTTCCCTTGTCATCCTTGTGTGGAGCCACAGTCGCTCTATGGTAAATCAAAGGCCTGGGAGGAAGATGTAGCTTTTAACAAAACATCCAACTCATAATCATCATCACCATATTGGTGTCATTCTGTATTGCAGCTGACCATCAAATGTTCATTACCAGCATCATAGTTGGAATAGAAGATTGCTCTCAACTTGAATCGAAGAAACAACTAGAATTGCAAGAGTAAAACCCAACTTGGATCACCAATCGCCAAACATGCCTCATCAGGAAGAGTGGTAGAAGTCGTGCTTTTATAAGAATCGAAAGGTGCTTTCATGAGGGAAAAAAAAGACCCAAGCATGGGTTTTTAGTAACGCAAAGACTTAATTCAAAAGCCTGAAGTGGCAATAAAAAATGTGCCATTTTCGCTTATTAATTGGTAAAGCAGCCTATATAAATAAAGCTCCGATGGAAACACGTCTACCTAATCTCTTTGTGGGGCAATAAAAAATGTCCGTCAAGAATATTAGACAGATAGAGTTATGTGTTACATACGTCTACCTAATCTCTTTGTGGGGAGGCTAGATAAAGAGAATTTTGCTCCTCTCGCATGAGCTTTGTGAGGAATAGTACAGCATTAACCAAAACTAACTTGAAGATAGTGATTTGAACGGTACAAAAGATAGTGATTTGAACGGGCGCAAAGGATTATTCATGTCTTACATCATGAAAACACCAAGAAGATAGTGATTTGAACGGTACAAAAGAAAAACGAGAAGAGACAATTTCTAAACTGTAATAGATAAAGAAAATGACGGGAGTGGGGGAGGCATAAGTCTTAGAACTGTTACTTGAAAAAAAAAAAAAAAGTACGTAAAATGTCAACATCATGCATTACATTGCAGAATATATATATATATATATATATATATATATGTGTGTGTGTGTGTGTGTGTGTGTGTGTGTGTAAACAAGTTAGTTAATAGTGTAGCGAAAAAATTGGAATACAAGTTATTGATACTTTACAAATTTAATGTTTCTATCTGATGCTATACCTGATTTAGTCAGTGACACAAAGATCTCAAGCTTCCAGTAACCCACAAGCAACCACAAGATAGTGTACTTGCATGCGTATTCCTTTGTGAATATAAACTACAGACACAAATTGCACTCGTAAACCAACAAATAAAAATAAATTCTACAACAAGGGAGGGTAAAAGTCATGTAGTGCATGATGTTCAACATTTTAAGCATAAATATGCAAGAGTTTGCTTGCACAACTTTCTCCGGTTGGGGTTAAAGTTGCCGCCACAGTAACATGTGACAGTAACTTTATGTCGCAAAGAGAAATACCAATGAATGTGCACGTGCTATTAACCAATAGTTTCCATAACCCGGTTTTTACCTTTTGCTCATTTCGGGGAGAGGCGTGGTTAATGCTAGACCTGACAAACTGGTATACCCGCTGAATACCCGTCCGAGTCCATGCAAAACCGGTCTGAATTTTTTCGGGTAGCTCTTTTCTATACCCATACCCTACCCTGGCGGACCCGGTAATACTCGCAGATAAATTCAATTTTTTTTATATATATATATTTTTCTTACAGTTACATTGAAGAAAATTCTTTCTTTTACTTTTTTTTCCCAGCACATTTCTTGTTTTTAAAAGTAGTTTTAATTTCACAAAACTTAAAATAGAAAGAAGGAAAATGCACATAATAATAACCAGCCAAATAGCATGGATTGCACCTGATCTGTTGATCAATACCAACATTTCAGCAAAAGATTCAAGAATGGATATAGCCACAGATCCGAAAATACATCATAGATAGTTTTCATCACATTAAAAATTACATTGCATTAAAAATTTAATCCAAAAAATCTGTGCACTGGGGGCCTTCCCGATGATGTTGTCGAACATAAAAAATAGGAATGGCAATGGGGTGGGTCGGATGCGGATCTTGTAAAATCCATACCCACCCCGATAGTCTTACAATCCTGCCCCACCCCGCCACCGGGTCAAATGAATGGAATACCATACCCGGTCCTAAACGTGTTTAAAAAACCCGCACCCGCCCCGATCCGCCCCGATCTTTTTTGTAGCAAATTCAACAAAGTCAACAATTTTCACCAATCAACAGACTTGCACTCTGCATACGGCGCCTATCCGCATAGTGTATACCAAATTCATCTCCGTCTTTGGGATTGAAATAACGGTCTTCACTTATTTTTACATTTCCCTGGCATTATTGCGGCATTTTATGTTCTCAGTACCAATGGAGTCAATGTTCATATGATATCTCAGGGTGCATTCAAGGTATACAAGCAGCCATTTGCTATATCTTAATAACACAAGCATGGAATGCTACAAGCTAAACCCCAAGCATAGACAACTCGTGATGGAAGAGATTCCTTTACCAAAACTATTATGAAGATAAAATGACAGAATCTACAAAAAGAGATTGATTGCACAAAATTACCCACATTTGAGATAGTCAATAGTTTATTGTTGTATTTTACCATGTAGAAGTAGGGTTGGGTCGAAATTTTCAATAATGACTAACCTTCAAGTAAACTGAGAAATCTTACCCAATGAAATGAGCAAATTCAGCTAAAAATAAAAAGGAAAGGAAAGGAAATAACTAATTTCGAATCCAGATCCAGTGCCTCTCATCGTGAATCACGAATCACTGTGGAACGGTGGACGTGGTTTGCGACCACGGGGGCAGTGACGGTGAGAATGGAGAAGAGAATAGGGGCCGTGGCTGAAGGGAGTGGGGGAGAGAAGAGGGGCCGCAGCTGAAGAAATTAAGTCTGAGAAAATAGAGGGAAGAAGAGAGAAAAGGAAAGTGTGTAGGGTTTCTGATTTGTGAGCATATATATACTACTAGATGGACGACTGTGATTACATATAATTTAGGGTTAGTATTATATTAAACCGGGGCGGGTACGGGTCGGATACGGGGCGGATCATAGATAATACCAAATCCGACCCGTACCCGCTGCGGGTTTTTAATATTAATATCATACCCCCCCCCGTAACCCGGTCAACGTACAAAAAACCCGCTTCTAATAGGTCGGGCGGGGCGGATATCCGCCGGATCGGATTTAAATTGCCATCCCTAATAAAATTTTTAGGACAATAGAGCTGAAATGCCTGTTGATCTGTTCGGCGTCGGCCGTCGATGGCGAATATAAAGAGAAGTCCTTGGCCTTGGATTCATGGGGCTGTGGAGGTGTCAGGGCCGTCGATCTGTGAGAGATAGATAGAGAGATAGAGAGAGGTGTGGCGGTGAGGCGTCAGGGCCGTCGATCTGTGAGTGACAGAAAGAGGTGGCGGTAAGGCGTCGGGGCCGTCAATCTGTGGTGGTGCTTGAATGAGTGAGGGTGAGAGAGATCGACGTCGACGTCGGTTGTTTTCTTGTGAACGAGGGTGAGAAAGAAAGAGAGAGAAGGAGGAGGCAGAGAGTTGAGATGAGAGAAGAGAATAAGTGTGTGAGAAATGGGTAACCTTAGTGTCACAAATCCTAAAAACACCATATATAGAACCCATAACCCGGGTAACCCGTACCCGGCCCGGACCAAACCGGGACTTACGGGTCTGGTTCAGGTACGGGTAAAATTTTAACTGGTATAGCTTTTTGCACCCGTACCATGGTTTTATTGAACGGGTACGGATAGACCCGCGAGTGTGGGCCAGTTTTTGGTAGGTCTAGTTAATGCAAGCTGTTGGAAGGAAGAAGATATGGCAGACAGAGACATCATAATGATCTGAATTCCAAGTACTCGTATCATCAACACCATACATATAATTCAGACCACAAAATGTCTCCCTGATTACTCTGTCGATCGCAGGGCATAATCTCTCACGTCACCATCACAAAGCTTGTTACGCTAGATTCAATTAGCATCTGATATACAGAACCACCACCAATCATTATGTAAGATATATACACACCTATTCTTGGGTCCTGCACGTCGAAAATGTAGTCCTCTAGGACTTCCTTTCTGAACAACAATATGGAGGAGACAAACACACAGTAAGATACATGCAAAAGAACACAGTGCAAGTGACAGATCACATTCTTTATGTGCTACCATATCTTCAGTGCTGCCAGAAGTATCCCTAAAAAACATTGAAGTTTGCCCGTAAAAAAATGACCAAACTAAAGCGTTTCTGCGAAAGAACTTAACTTCTGCAATTGCTTGGCTCCTATGCAGAGGCTTTGGATATGACTGATGAAAAATAAGACACCCATGTTAAATTACACCGGGTCTGTTTGAAAACCATTTAATTTTTTTTTTTTCAAAACTGAAGAAAAAAATGCGTTTGACACATAGTTTTTAAAAACTCTAATTTTAGAGTTTTGGATTTTGATTTTTGTTTTGAGAACCCTGACCCCCGCCGCCGTAACTATCACCAAAGGAAAATTTTAAAATAAAAGCTGAGTAATCAAACACCCAATTGCTTAAGAAACAAATGTTGTTATCACAAAATCTGCCGAGGACTTATTAGTCAAAGAAACGTATCTTCAAAGAAAGTTCATAATTCAAACTCCTTGTGCGAATTGCGATATGCTAAGAAAAATAGGTCAGAAAATTACAAATCCGATTCTCGATTAGCTCTTGTTCAGAAATCAAAGTGAGAATGTCCAAACTCCTTAAACAATTTACTGCCCAAAATATGCTGTCAAAATTAGGTTTAGTACTAAACGAATAGAGTGTGGTGTAGTACGGCTAGACATTAGAATCCACTTTAGTTCATATATGTGAAAGGTAGAAATGAAAGTGGGCGCAGCTTTCTTGTTTTCATGGTGCAGAGGAGGAAGATTTTGATACCACATATATATCATTTAAAAGAAATTCGGAATAACGAACAAATCGAATCCCCAATTCAGTAAATTGCCCCTAGTTCTGGAATCAGAGGTTTAGCCAAGCCTAAAAATTAACATATGGGATAAAGAGACAAATTAATACCTGCGCCACCGTCAGAAGCGATCTGCTACAAAATTGCCTGCAAGCACCGGAAAATGGTGTGTAAAGGGTGGCGGAATGGGCAGTAGGAGGCGGTGGTCAGTGGCTGGTGGCAAGCGGCGGTTGAGGGTGGTAGGAAGAGAGAAGAAGAGGTGACCAACTTCCAGTTGGTCTCTATTTCCGGTCTCTGCGTACCATTTTAATTTCTTGTAGTGGAGGACGGGCGAGCTTAAATTGTTGAAAACTGTGTTGCTGCGTATCCCGGGAAGATGAATTCGGGAGAAAATAGACGGTCCTTTCTTATCTCCATTCGCGCGCAAAATGCTCTGTACCATGTGCTCTCATTTGTGCGTCTCACCACGTATTTCTCCGTTGCAACCACAAACTCCATAAATACGAAGGACATATCATGTATGAGCGGATCTGATGGCAATGTGGATTGAGTGACTTACACTCTTCGTCACCGTTCGAGGTTCACCCTTCCTGACGGTATCGTTGCCGGTGAATGTGGTGGTATATTCTCTCTCTCTGGCTTATACTACATGCATTTTATTTGAACTGGTTAATAGAATTGATTGCGTTAATTTCTCTGAAATGAGCCCGCAGAAGTAACCACATCCGAGGGTTCTCACACATAGAAGTAACTTCTTTTTCTGAGATTTATCTTGAGAGCATGGGCGACGTCGCGTTTTTCAGTTAGTACTCGATCATGTTATTGTTAATATCTCTGAGAAATGAAGCCCATCCAGAGGATATAGGCACTGAAGCACACATCGAATTTATTAAAAGTAGATATTTAACAATCATGTATCTCTTTAACAGTGATGTAGTTGCTCTTTCATATTTCTGAATGTACTTATTTGGAATAAATAGGTAGCTCTTCCTAATCAAATGCTCCAAATATGTACTTTCTGTTCCTGTTTTCCTACCTCTCTCTTTTCCTTCCGAGATTGTACCGAAGTCTGTTAGCTAGGAAGTCCAACCCCAAATGCGCGGTTTCAATAGAAGGTAATGTGTTATACATGTTTCTAGCCACTTTTATAAGAAGACTATTATAAACAACTTATCTTAGCACTGGCCAAATGCGTATTATATGACTGCGAAAACTAGTAACTTTTCCAACGTATAGGTAAGTGCCTATGTGACATTGCTTATCTATAGTTGCCGCAACATGATGCATAACGCATATTTTTAGTACTGCTTATAGACTTGGACACTCCAAAATATGTGCACAAGTATGACAAGTCTTACATCTAAAACCATAACCGTCGGGACTACTCAGTATGTTTGCATGAAGTGTATGCCGGAGAATGGTTTGCTTGACATGTCTCTCTACATATGACCGGAGACTTCCACATGAGTACAAGGGTTAAGCATCATATGTGATACTGCACTAGAGCAGATAACAGTTTTTGACAAGCATATTAGTGCTATAATTTTATGTCATTCAATTTGAAGTTAAGTGCCTTCTTATGTGCTGTGGAAGTGATTTCACCGTACCATTATTGTCTCAATGTATGAAGAAAGTCTCATGTATGAAGAAACATCATGTAATCCCTTCTGAAAACGAATTTCTAACAAGCTGGTGTGCTAGGTATGAGCAGTGCAATTGGGTTATCAAACTCAAAAACGTATCATTAAAACGCAGTCACGTACTCCTTCCCCTCCACTTGTTGTGTTTCTTCATCCTATCCTGATTCTTTCATTGTTGGATTGGCAGACACTCTAAAGCCTATGGAGGGACAGGTTCTCCATCAGCGTTGCTCTTCTGAGAGTGTTCCCATCGAGGATCAACCCTCTTGGCTTGACGAACTTCTTAGTGAGCCGGACACAGTGGTGCACAGAGGTCATCGGCATTCAGCAAGTGACTCTTCTGCTTACCTAGATGCTGCAGTTGAGACATTTGATATTAGGGAGGGGTGCAAGTTAACAAATCCTACTGCTGAACCTTCTTGGAAATCCCATAATTTTGTTGATTATAAAGATTCAAGTCTTGTTTTAGTTAACAAGAAGCCAAGCTCTATTGATGGGCGAAGCTCTATTGATGGGCGAAGCTCTATTGATGGGCGACGTTATGGTGTTTGGGAATCATCCTCAAATTCAGTGAGTGGACTACGTGGCCTTCCACCTACAATGGACGGAATTGCTCCTCAGATCTTTGGGTCAGCCAGCGGTCCTCCGGTGGATCAAGTTTTATCCCCAACCACAGAAAAGTATGACATGGTGGAATTGGGTTCACAAAATTCCGAGGGCTCTGGTGGAAGAAGTGACTGCTCTCAGGCTAAGCCTTCTGTGCCAAAAGCTGATGCAAAACGTGCTAAACAGTATGTTATTTGCTCATATTTGCATTGTTACATCCTTGCATCGAATGCACTCTTGCTCTTGATCTCAATAAAATTAGGAACAAACAATGTGTGGTCGCTGTGCTAACTTTGCATGAACGATTCATACAGCTTTCCGTTTCTAATTCTTTTTTTTTTTTTTTTTTTAAGTCCATCTTTTGGCAAAAAACTGCTCCTTGAATCATTTTGGTTTTCAGCCTACACGGATATACTAAGCTCAAGTAACTTCCCTAGGTATATAAGTTGAGAATTATATGAACAGAACATCCTTAAATATTCAATTAGACGGAATTTGGTACATGAGTTACGACCATGTTGTAGTGCTTTTTTTCATGCGCCGCCGCTGAGGTTGTAATGCTAGTGATGCGGAGAACCCAGTCAAACGGATGAGAAAGAAGTAATCTAGACAATGCCGAGAGATGAGAGCTAGGAGGAATGCTTGTCCTGTGGTTGGGGCTCTCTTTTGTGTCAAGAATGAGCTGCATCTTCAATGAAGCCAGTTCTCCACTATTCTATGCAGAGAAGTCCTTATGAGTCCCTATCTGGGTTATTTTTTCTAATATATTCATTGGTTTATCTTTAGATGATAGTGTATACGGTAGATGGGCGTATAAAGCTGCCCGAAATTGCTATTACATAGAAAAAGAGCGTGTGGCCAAAGCCCTTGATTAATCAAAAAATCAACAGTACAGCGGAGGCCTTAAATTTGTTGATACCTTAGGTTAACTGCAATTCTATGCAAATTAAGCTAAAAAGTCCCCGCAACCATTAGCTACTCTGCTGGGGGGACAAAAATTTTGTGCTGTAATAAACTGCTTGAAGTTCAACTGCACAAGTGACGGGCCTGTTAAGAGTGGAAGATGCATAATTCTCAACAACCCATGCCCCAAGTCACTCTTTTAGCAATCAATGTTCTTCATGAATGAGGACATCCAAAGCCTGCATTGAGGGCTACTGACTTGGTTTTAACAAAGACTCCACAAAATCAAGGTTTGAACTAGAGCTACCAGCATCAGCACGTAGCTTGGTGAGTGGTCCAACATGTTCATGCTATACTTCTAGTAGCAGACAAACCGTAGGTTTTGGGGACTGAAGGCAAGTTTTTGTTGTTCCACGAATACTCCCTTTTGTCTAACTCGTCTTTCAGTCAAGTTTGAGATACTAGCCACCATAACTTTTACGTCTCTCCAGAAATGAATTAAGTTGTTTTATTGTCATCGAAGAATATGCAGTTTGAATAAAATCAGTCTTTGAGCATGCATTACTGATAATAAGGATGTTATCTATTGCAGGAAATCAGCTCAACGGTCACGGGTAAGGAAACTTCAGTATATAGCTGAACTTGAAAGAAGTATCCAGGCTTTACAGGTAAGTCAGCGGATGCCAAAGCATGGTAACATACATGAACTTAGATTGCCCGCCCAAACGATACAGAGCTTGACCTTTTCATGCTTTTTATTTCATGTGCAATAGGATGAGGGATCTGTATTTACAGCCGAGCTTGAATTTCTTGACCAGAAAAATCTGATATTAGGCATGGAAAATAGAGCACTAAGGCAACGTTTAGACAGTTTAGCTCAGGAGCAACTCATTAAACAGTGTAAGTCTCTTTCCTCAACTTTTGTGTTGTACTTGAAGCCTCCATTCTGATTTTTGTGATTCTCTGCCTTCTTATTTCTTCTCATTGTCAATGGTTATTTAGTAATTAGACAAATATAGGACTCTGTGATGATAGCGAAGGGCGCATGCACCATTTGCTTAAAATGCAAAAAGGTGGAAATATAGGACACTGATAATAGATACGCGCACATGATGCACCATTTGCTTACAATGCAGAATTTCCACCTTTCTTTCAGGCCTTTCGTCCTTCTCTTAAGCTACTTTTGGATCTTTGAATTGACGAGGGAAAGAAAGTAGACAAATAGGCTTTCGTTCTGATTTGGTTGCTCAAACCAAATAGGAAGATAGTGAGATAAACTTGCAATCTTATTGGTCTTTTGCTGTTATTTTTTCCATCTAGCTATTATTTCTAAACTGTGGACGAAAAGCTGTTATGCTCCATGCTTCTTTTATCTTCCCTCGTGGATTCCAGATTGTAGAAGTAAGTACCCTTGTCATACTAGTTTTCTCCTATCCGCTCCCCCTCCTTAATCTTCCTCAGTCGATCAACCTGAGAGTGTTCTTGACAAAAACAAAATGGCTGATTGACACTACCTTGATATGATTCTGATGAGATTTATTTATGTCACCATCCTTTGCTCTCATGCTTGTTCACCGTGTTGTAGCTACTGGGAGAGGAACTTCTTCTTATTAATTCTTATTGTGACCTAAGAGACTTGGTAGTAATGCTTTGTCGGTCATGGTCTAGTGGAGCAGGAAATGCTAGAACGGGAAATTGGAAGGCTTCAAACCTTACATCAACTGCAGAGGCAACAGCAAATGCAAAAACAGCTGCAGCAACAGCAACAACCGCAGCAGTCTAACCACGTTCAAGGCAAAAGTAGAGATCTTGAAACCCAATTCGCTAACCTCTCCATGCAGAACAACAGAGCCGCTTCCAGCAGTGGTTCGCTTAGTGGCCCAGTCCGCATTTAGAGATAGATGTCCCTCCACATCTATTTGCTATTGTTTTTTCGTTTTTGTTGTTCTTAACCCATTTTTCCTACTGATCAGAGATAATATTTATGGTTGGAACTTACTGATGCTGGGCAACCGAAAATATGATCCAATTTTGCTTAAGATTTATGGAGGACTTGTGAATTCAACTGGCTTTAGTGCAAAATTTTGTTTTAAGCTAGAGCGTTATTGCTAAAGCTGCAATGATTTTGGCATAAGCAGTGTGCAGCAGATTGAAACAGACGATATAACTATTCATAATGGACTAGCCATTTCTTAAAAAATTGAGGTAGGTTCCCTACAACGGGGTTCATTTTTTGTCAAAAAAATAAAAATAAAAATAAATTCCATAAAACGCAATACAGAGGAGCCCAATTAGTAGAGCATCGGAATTTCCTTTGGCAAAGCAGATCTTAAGCTCTGATTGAATTACAAAATTTGTCATTAAGAAAAATAACAATGCATTTTTCGATGATAGCGGGTAGGTGATGTGAGCGCAGATCGAGATACTTAGAAAATATGCCAATATACGAGCAGGTGTAAGAGCAAATGAATGACGTCAGCACCTCTTACTTAGACGTCAATTGCACCCTGTACCCATGCAACTAATTTTGGCACTCAGCACCTAATATTTATAAAATCTTGGTTGTGAGCATCAAATGAAGGTCAAGAGGCATTTTGACCACACATATGTTAATTTTTGTAAGGGAAAATGTATGTTTTTGCCTATTAAGGGCCCGTTTGTGATTGATTCTGAAAAGCAGAATTCTGCTTAAATCTTAATTAGTTTTCAAAATCTGATTTAATCTACTTTCAGCATAATTACTTTACTATTTGGCAAAAGTAATGATAAATAACTTAAAGCTATAAAAGTGTTTGGATAAAAAATGTTTAAATCAGTTCCACTATGACAAAGTGACCATAGATGACACTTAATAAATAAATTTCTTGCATCCATTTAGAAATGTGATGTTAAGATAACTTTCATTTGTAAATAACTATATTACACAAATAAATTATCAAAAAGTTATTTTCATCTACCTACAAAAGTTGTTTATTTTTTACTTTAAATTAAAAACACCTATAATTTCAAATTAGTTCTTATAGTACAATAACTTTTATAAATTAGCTAAAGGGTATGAGATGTCCTTTTGTGAGAGATACGAGGATAGTACGGAAAATTAGAAGGTCAAACCTGATTATGAGAAAATTGATTATTTCATAATACTCACTTTCCAATATTATGGATTTAATCAGTTTTGAGCTTTTTGAGACAGATTAAATCTCTTAATCTGTTTTGCCAAACACCCACAATCTAGATTAAATCAAGTTTGACCATCTCAAAATCAATCTCAAACACCCTCTAAATTCACCTGGCATCCTAGTGAGCTCCAAATCACGCTAATGATCCACACCTAACCCCTCTACGTCATTTCCCTCCAACAACCACAATTCTCTCTCCACATACACATATTAGAAATTCCTAAATTCCCAAATTCCCCCATTATTTTCCCTAGGGCAGAACGATCAACAATTCACATAGTGATGGAGACGTTCATGATGCGAGATGATTTGTACGAAGACGACGGTTATACACCCGATGACGGTAAGTATCTGTAGGACCCCAAATAACTAATAATTAAAATACTGTTATGTTTCGGGCATCTTTGCAAATTTAGTTATTTTGGGGTATTTTGAAATAAGTAATGAATGTTTAGGGGTATTTTAATTATTTACCAAACTTAGAGACTTTTAAGGACTAGCCAAGTCAGTTTTATGGACACATTTAGGTTTGCCTTACAAAGAGATAAAAGAAAAGAAAAACTAGGTTTTTGGAGGATTGCAATTTTCTGTGCATAATCGGTAAGTGATCTTGAACCCATTTTGATTATAAGGACGAATTTAATCACTTTAGGATTGTGTTTACAAAGAATATAATGTAATTATGTTGATTCAATTATTTAAGTTTTGAGATTTTCGGAAGGTTACGCAACTTTGCAAATTTTATCGTATAAATTGAGGTAAGGGTTCATACATAACATCTACCCCTATTGATTGATAGTAGTGTCAAGTTTGTAATACTTCATATTTGTTTGGTTTGGAATTCCGTTCGTGCCTTCGGACTGCGTGAAACAAGTACGTTTAGGGTTTTGTTTTATTATTGTTCTTGTTTTTCTTCTACATTCAATATCCTCGGTGGTATAAGATGTCGTCTTTTCTTTTTCTCTAATTCTGAAGCCGTCAGTACGTGCGTGCATAGATGGCACCATATGATGGCCACGCTATGTATCAAAATTAGTTTGTCCTTTTTCCACACTTTTCAATTCTTGGTTCCTGTATAAAAGCTGGAGAACCTATTTGATTCAAGTCTCCAGCCTCTTTAGGCGTGTGACAATGCCTATTTGGCATGTCAGATGCTACTTTTCCATTGGCTCACGATTGGCTTATACTTTTGACACTCGTTTCTTTTATTTTTTCCTATCGACCTCATACGAACTTTGATTGAAGCGAATCAAATTCCATAGAACGTGTCTCTTCGTCCTCTTTGATTTGAGTCTAAAATTGAGTATCTTCTGAGATCGTTATGCTGTTCTAATTGAAATAAAAAGTTTTGATATTTTGTAGCCTCTTATGCATTAGAGATATTTTGAAGTCCATTGGACCCCTTTGTATTGAACTAATCTTAGAACCTTCACGTGCTTAGGTTAACGTGCTTTACAGTCACGTATTACGTGATTGTATCGTATTTGATAATCAGTTCAATTATTCGAATGCGTTCATTTGACTTTGACTTTGATTTTATATTTGATGGGTTGGATGTCCTGAAGTGAGATTATTTGCCGTGCTAAGATTTTCAATCGTCTTTGCACTTTCGTTTTCTTATGCTTTGTTTGGACTCAACTATATATTATTGGATACCTGCGTTGTACTCCGTGGGTGTGTGCGTGTGATCTTTATTGGGCTTTGTGCTCACCCCCCTCCCTTTCTCTCCCCATTTCAGGTAATTAAGCTGGGACGGCTTAGAGGAGTTAATAGTATTATGCTTAAGCTTGGAGTTGAACTTTAATTGATAACTCTCTTAGTAGCTTTGCAATAAGAACCACGTAATAGTTTTGGATTTAGTGACTTTGGTACCCCAATGGTTGGGAAATGATTATTGTTATCAAACTTCCGCTGCAGTTATTAGACGTTGATGAGGAACTTGAGTGACTTTGATTTCAGATATGATTTAGAGCTCTGATTACCTCTTTGAGGTCATATTTTTTGGTAAGATGCTTTGGGTATTATATTTCTCTTAAGCAGACGCGTGACAGATTTGGTATCAGAGCATTGGGATTAAGATCTTGTAGACTCTTAGACTTAAGCTTTCAATGATTTGAGATGAATTTTATGACGTTAGAGATGTAGTATAGAGAAGTCTATATTTTGCGTACTTTTGTTCATAGCATTTATACCATAGTTGCGATCTTATAAATTGTTCGCTATCTCAGGAACCATGCCGCCACGTCCAACTAGAGGTGGTAGTAGAGGGGGTCGTAGGGGTAATGTTGCGATTGGTAATGGTTCCGTCGAGGGAAACCCAGAAGCAAACACCCCGCATGCCCCGTTAACTGGTGATACAATCAAGGCATTTAACCGCCTAAATTTTCTAACATTTGTTGGTGCAGACAAGTCAGAGGATGCTGAGGCTTGGTTGAGTAAGTTAGAGAAGAGGTTTAAGCTTTTGAACATCACCGATCGTCAAAAAGTAGACCTTGCAGTGTACCAGTTGGAGAACGAGGCTGACCAGTGGTGGAAAACAATGGAGATAACTTTTAGTGTTGCGGAGGAACAAGCTTTGACTTGGGCTCATTTCCAGGACATATTTCTTGGCAAATATTTCCGTAGAAATGTGAAGGATGATATGGTTGAAGAGTTCTTAAAGCTAGAGCAAGGATGGGATGAAACTGTGAAAGACTACGAGGTTAGATTTGCTAAATTGTCGAGGTTTGCAACACATGTGATAGATACTGATCGAGGAGACGCGTGCAACACGTTTCAAGAAATGGACTAAGGCACGGGATCAGGAAGTTCTTAACCGCTGTGACATTATATACGTATGGTCAAGTCTTGGACAAGGCTCAGAGAGTGGAGAAAGATGTCGAGGCAGGGCGTAAGTACTACAAGGGGTAGAGACAGAAGAGAGGAAGATAAGAGAGTAGCTCACAGGGCAATGATGTGGTTCAGCCCAAGAGTAAGAACAACATCTTAGCTATTAAGGAACCACTTGAAAAATACTCAGGAGCCTGTCGAAGCTTGCAGGGGACATAGGATTCGGGAAGAACCATAGAGGGGTGTGTTATCGGCTACGGGCAATCCCGAAACCTCTGTCCCTATTGCTGGCAGTTAAGACATACGCCACTCTGCCAATAACACATCGAATCCTATGTCCCTGTTGTTCTTACTCTTGGGTTGAACCACATCATTGCCTTGTGAGCTACTCTATTATCTTCCTCTCTTTTGTCTCTACCCCTTGTAGTACTTACGCCCCGTCTCGACATCTTTCTCCACTCTCTGAGCCTTGTCTAAGACTTGACCATACACATCTAAAGTCACAGCGGTTAAGAACTTCCTGATCATGTGCCTTAGTCCATTTCTTGAAACGTGTTGCACGCGTCTCCTTGATCAGTATCTATCACCTGTGGCGCAAACCTCGACAATCTAGCAAATCTAGCCTCGTAGTCTTTCACGGTTTCATCCCTTCCTTGCTCTAGCTTTAAGAACTCTTCCACCATATCATCCTTCACATTTCTAGGGAAGTATTTGCCAAGAAATATCTCCTGGAAATTAGCCCAAGTCAAAGCTTTTTCCTCCACAATACTAAAAATTATCTCCACTATTTTCCACCACTGAACAGCC